>JAPUUL010001217.1:0-10861 GCA_029590625.1 Lasiodiplodia mahajangana | reverse complement strand
AGAGAGGTTGTGTGGCCATTGCTTGTTTGGGAGGATGTTTACCTAGCTAGGGCTGCGATTGTGGTGTTGTGAAGCAAGAAAGGCCTGTCAGAGATCAATTCGCCTAGCCTTCTGTGCTAATAGTATACAGACACTACCTAGGTTGATAACTGCCTAAGGTAGCGCTTTGTTTGATAAAAATACTAAAGCTCAATTGATGTCTTGCATGAGGCGCCAGAGCGTCCAATCAAGAAAGTCGATACATGTTTATGTCTGAGGTGATTTACACGGATGTTACAGTGTTAAGCTTGGTTACTTACTCTTTGTTGTGTTAGACTGTCTATGGTAGATTAAGCAGGGATTGCTTTTTTTAGTCGTAATGTTGGTCGAGAAGCTTCGACGTCACCTGGCTTGGATTGGAGGGGCAACAGGGAATTACCCCGCATAGTGCTTCTACTTACACAGACACAGGCGGACACAGGTAGGGGAAAAGTGCTGGGATTCGTCAATTCGCGGCCATCCAAACTTGGCAAACAGTCATAATTAAAGATGGCAGTATATAATTAGATCGTCTCATCATACTGTACATTATACATCATACATACATTTCACCGAAGTTGCTAGGTATCCTAACGTCCGGCCCAAGCCTCCGCGACGATCACATAGACGAGGATTCATCCACCAGCCTGTAAAGCAATTTATAAAAGCTTAAGAACTAGTGATCATATGATACTCTACATAGCCTCGAGGCCTATTCATGAGAGTCTCGCATTCCTTCAGATTTAACCAGTTCGAATGAAGGAAGCCGTCAAGTCGGACCGTTTCATGCTATCTTAGCTTCTTTATCAAGGTGACAAATTCGTTTCAACGAGCTCCATAACAAAAGCTACATCTTAAACCCAGATATCGTATTAAAGACTCTTTCGACTATGAACTAGCTCAAGACCTCCTTACAAGGTTGGTTCATGCCGGCGCTCCTTTCCCGCTTCTGCCGTGGTCGCGCTCGTCAACATTTGCGGTGGCGGCTTTCTGTCCCCAATCGTGGCCTCCCATGCGCTCATGGCTTGCAGCATCTTGCCCTCTTGGCCCGCTGCAGCAACGATGCACATGCCGAACGGGCGGCCGTTTGATACCGAGTAACCAAGAGGCATGGTACCCACCGGATACCCAGCAGCCGCCGCAATCGTGGGGATCCTTCCATCGATAGGCCCTAATATAATATCCAAGTCGTATTCAGCTAGTATTTTATCAATCCCATTAATTTTTGCTACCTTCCGAATGAGCTCCACGCCTTCTGCGTATTTCTCGTCGGAGATCTTCTGTTTCTCGTCCACAGCAGCCTCGAGAAGCTGTTGTCCTGGATATCCTGTTGCTAGTTAATGACCGAGAGGTATTCTAGATTGGTCAACTTACGAGGGGGTAGAGCTTTGTTCGAATGCTGAGCGTTGAAGATAATGATATCCTTGAGCGTTTTAACATTGTTAGATTCGTAGCCCAGAAGAAATTGGTTCCATTCTTCCTCATAGTCATGATCTTGGTACGTTAGCATCGTACCAATGTTCGAGGTTGAGACATAACGTACTCCACAACTGCTCCAGGATGTCATGCCCATCGGGCACCAATTCATCCATTGCTGGGAATGGCACGTTTCGCTTTACTGAGCCCCCATTCTCTTCAATTTTCGCCACCGCCGCGGCCATTTCTCGCCGTTGTTGTTGAATGAGATCCTCGTCCGGATCACAGATGACGGGAGAGTGGGACCAGAGCGTCGGGTCAACAAATCCAACTCGTAAGCCTGCCCAGGATTTCGTGAGGTTCTCGTTATAGCTGGTTTTGGAGATGGTCTCAATCAATATCGCCAGATCTTCCGATGATTTCGCCATGCCACCAATACTGTCGGTCAAAGAACTCCAAGGCGCAGTTCCTTTAGTCGGCAAAAGGTCAACGGTAGTCTTTAGCCCATACAGGGCCGCTCTATTCGCTGGCTGCGTGATAGAACCATCTGTCTCAGTAGCCAGAGCCAGCGGGGCAAACCCTGCTGCCACACCTGCAGCACTGCCGGCTGATGACCCTGCCGGGGCCTCATAGAAAGTTAATACTCCATGACTGAACTTTTCGATGGGGTCGTCTCAATGTTCGGCTTACACTATGCCCAAGTAGTTTGTCCCCGTCCTTAAAGCCACCCACGATGTAGGGGCTTTGAGTCTGCCCGCCTAGAGCAGACCAGCCCGTAGTGACGCCGAACCCCTTCCAACCAGTCATCTCCTAACGGGAGTGAGTTTTTGGCGTAATAACCGATTTTCTGTGAAAGCATACCGAAAGATTCGCCTTTCCAATGACGATGGCGCCGGCTTTGATAAGCTGCTATCGGTTAGCAATCAAATGTTTTTTGATTTGGGCGTAGACATACTCTTTCTACAATGGGGGCATTCTGCTTTGCCATAGCCTTTTCCAAAGCATAGGAACCAACTGTGGTTGGCATACCCAATTCTGGCCCAGTCATGATATTGTCCTGGTACGGTGAGCTAGCCGGAATACAAGTACAGCTAAAACCGTACCTTGACTGTGATAGGGATCCCATGTAGCTTGCTTCGTACAACTCCATTCGCCCTCTCTTCATCTAGAATTTCAGCGAAGCGAAGGAGGACCTCACGGGGAGTGGTAGAGACCATAGCATTAAGTTTCAAGCCACTATGGTTATGCTTCTCAATATGGCCTAGATAAAGTTCGATGAGCTCCGTGGATCGAATGTGTCCGTTAGTAAGAAGTTCCTGAAGCTCAACCGCAGTAACCGTCAGGAGGTTTATGTCGGCCAACACATCCAATTTTGGGTAGTTGGGTTCGCTGGCCATTTTTACACGAGATTAGACGCTAGGGAGCTGGCACCGAGAGAATAGGGAGTAGCGGAAATGGCGAGAGTGAGAAGATAGTAAATACCAAAGTGTCTAGCGGCACAGATGCTGTGTATAACACTAAAAGTTCACGGCTACTAGATAAAAGAGTGTTGCATGTTAGAACGAGAAAAGGGCGAAACATGTATCAGGCGGGAGGGAAACTCATACGGCAGTAAAGAAAATAACAGGTCTCTTATCTAGATTGATATATCAATTTGTCTCGAAAGGGAGAAGCTCGGTTAGCTCAATAGGCACACGCCCCGTCTTTAGTATGATGCGGCGATTAAACCATGCGATGCGTGTACCTTGCAGCCTTCTTGCCGGCTGACTGGGCGAGGTGAGTTGACTGACAGCGTGTCAGAGCCCCCCTTTTTCAGGGTTAATCCCCTTCCCCACCCAAGACCTACAACCGTCCTTGACAATTCTTTTAAACCGCGTGAGGTTGGCACTGCTACGGGGCTTTTTGAGAATATGCCTACTATCATGGACCCGTCACATCACGACGAAACTAAACATATAAAGCACGCGGAATTCGCAACAATTGTAGGAGGTCCAGACGATCCAGTGGTATATCCGGTCCACCTGCTCCCAAGCGCACATCATGACGCCGTATTCCACGGTCGAGAAGATGCGTTAGGTCTCATCAGCATTCATCTCGATGGGAATCGGGATAGTCTGCGTTCTGTCCTTGTTCATGGGCTTGGGGGAGTTGGTAAGACCCAGACTGCTTTGCAATATGCTCGTCAGAACGCTTCAAAATACGATGCTATTTTCTGGATTCAAAGCGAGACCAAACTATCCATAATTTCTAGCATCACAAAAATAGTCCGTCGGCTGGGTCTTCCTGGATCTATGAACGATGGAGCAGGCGATCAAAACCTACTCGCCTTCCAAAGCTGGCAGCGGGCTGCGGAGAGAAATGGTGAGCCAGGAGGCTTATATTTTGATTGAATTTGAGTACACTAATTTGACGTTTTATAATAGGTCGCGAATGGCTTATGATCTTCGACAACGTTGAAAAATTGGACAACATTCTTCCAAATTACATGCCTGTCACAGGCGGATCAGTCATCATCACCAGCCGGTACCTCAACTGTGGTCTACAAACCTCGTTTCCTTTAGCGTTAAAGCCTTTCAGCATCGAAGATGGGGCAAAGCTTCTTATAAAATGCTTGAAGTTTCCGTCTACCCAATTGGCCAATGCGACAGACGATGAGAGGGCTCTAACATCCCTATCCAAAAAGGTCGGCGGATTGCCCTTAGGCTTACGTGCCATTTCTGGCCTAATGAATGGTCGCGAGAGTACGACGGCCTCTGAGTTTATGGTCCTGTATGACAGGGGTCCTAGGGAGCTATTAGAATTATCTCCTAGAGTAGTGGACTACCCCCCTGACGCATCACGGGTTATCGGCGAGGAACATGTTCTCGACCGGATCTGGCACATGAGCTTTGGGCTATTGGACGGTCTTCCAAACCCACGATCGATTCTAGGAGTGTGCGCTCTTTTGTGTCCAGATGGTATCTCGCTATCACTATTCCGTCAGACATCAAGTCAGAGCATCTTGGGTAGTAAAACTTCTACACTCGCTGCCGCGCTAGAGTAAGTAACTTCATGTCAGAAACTACCCGTCGATCGTTTTCTAACTCAGTACACAGCCTAGACAACGCGATTGTGGCACTAACACAGATGACTCTAATCGGCTGCGATGATGGTCGGATCGTAATCCATCGCCTAGTACAAGACGCGTATATTCATTACCACCTAGCTCGTCAACGCTACAACGAAATTCAAGGCGCTCTAAATGCGGCCGTTGATATGCTATTTGAGAGTTTCCCGCATCAGATTAACGGTCGCCCAATGCACAACCATTGGGAACAGTGTAGCAACTTGATACAGCATGCGAAATGGTTAGCTGATAGATGCGCCGAGATTCGTCGCATTTCTCCAGATCTTCGCCTACCATCTAAAATAGTGGAATTATTAAAAAGCTGCGCGTGGTGAGATAGTTTCCCCGTTCAAAACACGTATGGCGTTCGAGCTAAAAACTTGAAGGTTTTTATTTGAGATGGCCGATCATCGTACTGCTATTCATCTTGTCGAGATTTCTAAAGAGCTATGTGTCGACAAGGGAGGCGAGCTCTACGCACATCTTCTCAACACCCATGGATGCTGTGCATTTGAGCTAAATGATCTTGCCGCATGCCGGGATAACTGGGAGAAGGCCCTTGCTATTCGCGAGATACAGGCCCAAGAGGGCGATCAGGGGGCCGAGGAAGAGTTAGCGAACCAGCTTAACAATTTTGGAAACCTAGAATCAGGTGAAGGCAAATATGACTCCGCACTCAAGTTTTTCGACAGAGCTAAAGAAATCCGGCTCAAACTCGGGAAAGAGGCTATTGTGCCTCTGGGAGTATCGCATATGACCACTGGGCGCGCGTACTTTCTCAAAGGGATGCATGATGAAGCATTGCAGCATTACAAGAGCGCAGAGAGAATATTCCTAGACCAGTTCGGTGAAAATGGCCATTTCATGGCACAGTAAGTTATCGAGCTCATATGTTTACTAGGCCGCTGTTGAGATAACCTAATAGTCTGAACTACGCGTACGGCAATCTAAATTATGCGCGGGGCGATGCAAAATCCGCTAAGTATTTCTACGAGCTTTCACAGAAGATTCTGGAAGCGGATACACCATATCACCTCCTCCTTGCCGCCAGCAGGTACAAAATCGCATGCCTAGAAGCCGCCGCAAACGAGAGGGACGCAGCTTTGTGAGTCCCTCTTATTCAATAGGGTGTGATTTCCACCGGAAACTAATAATAGTGAATAGAGATATGCTGGAAAAGGCTTTAGAAATAGCCAAATTTCGTGACGCTAGCGGTGATATAGCCCGAATCCTGAAGAAAAAGGCTTCAATTCTATTCCAGGGAAATGATGAAGAGCGGGCGATAGCCCAAAGCCTGACCACGGATGCTGAGGAATTCTTGACTAGACAACCCAACCTGATTATGAGCGTTGAGAACAGAGAGGAGGAGTGGAATCTGTGGGTTTGTCCTTATTGGAGATAAATGGTTATTCCTCTTTAAACAATTGCCCGGGAGTTATTGGGAAATCTATTTCATGAAAGCTAATGACGACAGAGCCGCTTTCTGCATCATTATATCCGAGTGCTAAAGTGAAATCTCTGCAAGTAACATATCTTCACAATCAGGTAAAAACATTTAGATACTCTGCTTAAACTTTGTATATCTAAAATCCGGCAATGATTACTTGTGACGGTAAAACGGACGCCCGTTAACCGCCAGGGCAGGTTAACGGTGTTATATAGCTAGAACGCTACATTACCTAAAACAAATTCAAAAATATTGATGCCCTGCTGGCGGCAATTACAGCCTAGGAAGTATAAAATCGATTCAAATCCCCGATGTCATTCCACAGAGATCCCAAATCATTCGTTCACGAGAAGTGGCGGGGTCGGGCACGGTTAGTTAATATGAGACGGCTAGTCTATTTACATATTCGAGAAGTTACTCAAAAGCGTTAAAGATAGAAACACATCCGACCAGGGGTTTTGTTGCCTTTCGTGTCTAGATCCTTACCATACAAAACGCGCCACAGCAATTTAGAGGTATCGGCTGCACTCAGCGAACAAGAAGCGTAATAAATTTACTATTATAGATATGTTTACGTATACTGACCAAAGTAGACAAGGTAGGCGACAGCAATCATGTCCTTATCATCCACCCAATATACGTGCCATAGGATTACACCGGGAGAGGTGACTGCAAGTGCACTAGAAGAAGTAATCGTGACGTGTAAGGGGGAGTGAACAAAGCAGGCAATCCCGTATATAGGTAGTGGTAGTATTCAGGGTAGTATTCAGAGAAAAAGAGTCTATCACCCACCATACGTAGAGGGGTTCCGACAATACGTAACCCCCACAACCTTCGATCCCCAATTGGTTATTACTTTTACTAATGTGCTATTATACTTTCTCGTGGGCGAATATAACCTCTCTGCGCGCACCAATTGTGCCCTCTTTCTGGTAATTTCGGGGAAGGGTTATGTGATGTGATGGCAATAGCCATGCATCCCTCGTCATGGTGTTGAATGCTAATCCGGCCCTGACTTCCGACGACCCCGAAGCCAACTTCTAACTAACAGCCCGGCTGAATACTCAATACCAGATCCGCCGCGCTGTGTTGGCACCAGCTTAAGAGACGTTTGTATACCGTTTGATTCGTGTTCTTTTACTGACTGTCTAGATACCTTCGTGCAAGGTACCTTTGATAGTGAGATTACAGCCTCACTAAACCGCATGGGGTGTATAGTTGTGAGTGGTAGAATGTTGAAAGGGATAGGCATGTGTCAGGACTAACTATAGGGGTAAGATATGACTTTCATTGTTGCGCAAGGAGCCTCAACATCTTAGGAAGCAACCTTCAGCTAGATACACAATACAGGGTCCCATGATAATTCTGCCAGGCGGTGAGCCATCAAGTGGTGTACTAACAGCATGTGTGGGGTTCCTGTATAAAAGCGAGAGTTTGGTTTCATGTGGTAGATGCGGAGAGAACGAAGTATATTTTGATCATTCATGAAGAACGCTCTGTCTCTTTCTCTATTCCTAGCCTAGCCCTGCGATTCCACTCAGCTATAAACCAGAGCCTCACGTTATCCAGTTATTATCCATCGTAAAGAACCCCCCTGCTTAAGATTTAATCCCCCAAATAGCGAAGTGCGGCTGATGGATCGTAATCAAGCGATCATCTGAAGGGAAAAATCCCAGACTGATAATGTATTCCATAGGTCTGACCCTTGCCACTTGCCTTCCCGTTGAAACTTGATAGATGATGAACAATCCAAAACTATATCCACATAAATAAGTACCGTCGAACGATAAACTGGCCGAACAAAACTTTCCGTGCTCTCTATCATGCACGATGATTGTGAGGAGCTCCGGAAATTGCCCTGCTAGTCCAAAGATTGACGTTTTGCACTCATCCGCAGCTCCATATGTTACTGCCACCCATAAAGAGTTTACCGATATAACGTACAACAGTACAATGAAGGCAGCAGTGTCACCAAAGTCCACTCTCCATAATGACCGTCCAGTTATAATATCCCAAAAATGAACGTGGCCGAAGCCACAACACACCAACACTTGGTTTTGTTTGGCAAACATAGGTTGTAGATGGTTTCCTTGAGGGCATACGGTATCAAATTCAAAGTTCTGATGCTCTCTTCGCGTAGGCGAAATCATGACAAGTTTACCTTGGCCTAGTTCAACGGTGGTCGTAAAGTCCGTTGAAATGGGTGACTCAAGACAAGTCCCCGCGCGGAGCGAGTCGTGGAGCGAGTGGTTTCCCGACCAAAATGCGACGTCTTGCATTTCCCTGCTAAATATGTGCCACCTCATAATGCTACTCGGTTGTTCTATCGGAACCTTGATAATCGCCTGTCGAGTTTGAAAGGCCAGCGCCTTCCCATCGGAAGAAAATGCGATTGGTCTCCAAAATCCATTTTGAGATTCATCCGTAGAGTCTAACTATGATGCAGAACATGTTTCAATTTCGCTGCCCGTTGTGATTGAAATAATGATCGCATCCCCAAGCCCATTTGATAGCCCCAGCAATGAACCATCTGGCGAAATTTGAAGATGCTGCGTGGGATCACGAAAATTACGGCCCCAATCTCTCGTATTCAGAGGCGTTAGGCCGGGCTCAGCAGAAGATTTTAGGTGTGATATCTTTGCAGGAATGTACGGCGGTGGCGACTTTTTATTCTGCTTTTCCTGTTCAAGTCTGTCTTCCGATTTGGCGAACTTTAATCCATGCAGCTCAGCCATCGTCGCTTGTAACTTTTGTTGGTTATCAAGTACCTGCCCAATGATGGTTAGCCGAAGTCCGGGGCCCGGCATAAGGACCGGCATATGTAGCAGTTGAAGGACCAACGTAAACCTGATAAAATATACCCGCACTTGCGAGTAGGGTTACGCTGGAGTTGAGACTATAACGTATCGGTCAATGGTATTCTATACCTTCACCCGATCTCCGATACAAGGATCGGATCTTCTACTAGGCGTAATCTAGAGGTGATGAAGGCTCTTTGCGACGAAGATACGTTTGAAAACGTTGCCGTTGTGACGACCATGTGTGCCAAACAATGCAACAGAGAGCAAGAACTGCAAGACATCTATCTGTATGATATGCTCGAAAAGGGTTCGCAGATTATCAATCATAATCAGTGTCAAACACTGGCACAAAGACGCGCATCTGCAAAGAATAGTCTCGCCAGGGCATTCGAGACATGGAAGGATACGCAAATCACTATACAAGTCCAACACGAGATGGTGGATCTCAGCGTGACTCTTAAAACAGACCTCCGCAGGGAAGGTTCTCGAAAAACACATACTCAACAATCAAAAATATTCGAAAGGAGACTTAGGGGCGTTGGAAATCTCTGGCGGGAAGGTCGAGACACAGCAGCACAGGTCAGTAGATACACGAGTGGAGCGGCAAGACTTAGAAATCCGAAGGATGCTCGCAGAAAACAACCAGGCCCTAGACGCCATGCGCCTATCGTTACTAGAGATCCACCAAAGGTAGGAGCAGCGGTTTTCCGAGCAAGTCTCAGCCATGCAAAACAAATGGAAGGAAACACTAAGGGAAAAGGAGGAAGAGTACCGCGCCAAGGAGCTCGAATATCATGCTCGTCACCTAGACAAACGAGAGGAAGATCTAAAGCAAAGGGAGAGGGACGCAGAAGAACACCAGGCCAGCATAAGAATTCTCGAAACAGCACAGAGCGCTCTCGCATATGAAAGAGAGACGTTTAGTGAACTAGCTAGGCAAGGATATCAACAGATCACACAGCTCCAAGAGGTCAACCGACAACAGCATGGGGAATTGAGGGAAGCCAAAAGGCGCGACCGGCTTTTGGAAGAAGAGCTAGAGAAACTGAGATTGGAGGTGAAAGACTTGAGACAAGAGACAGAATCAAAACTGGAGACCACTGAGAAGGTCAAGCATGAATGGGCTGGGCCCTTATTACAGGGACTAGCTACAGGAGGACTTGGATTAGGTAGGCCCCTTTTCGATAAACTCCGGTTGATGACACAATTAAACTAACACTTATATGACAGTTGGTACTTGTATCACTGCTGGTAAGTTGAAAGTCTTTCTGTAATCCTGATTCCAAGAGGATTAATTTTATATGTAGGGATGCTTTACTGCGTTCAGTAGTATAAATCAGAGCGCGCTTTTTATATATTGCATGATCTTATATCACTTAAAAACTCAGGCTAGGTTTAATAATAGCCAGCCTTGATGGATATCATCTTATCTCAGAGCTCCGTAGCGCGGTATTCTTCTTCCCATACGGTACAAGGTCGAGAAGAGGGTGTGCCTAATGGGAACGATTGCTTGGTGGTCGGTTAGAAAGTCTGATATGGGGCTCGGAAGCATTCGGTGAGTTGATTTCTCGGGAGGATATAATTGAACTAAAAGGTATGGTAATCTTGTAGTTACGAAAGACAATGGACGTGTATCGAGACTGGAAATAATGAGGGTAATGGCTCATTTTATTGGAAAGCTTTACTTTCCTAATCATATGTTATAGCAATAATTAAGTATGAGGGAAAATAAAGCTTAAGAAATTTTAACAGTAATTTTTTAAAACTTTATAAAAGTAGTTAGCTTTTTTATTAGTTTAAACGGACTTTATAACAATCTAATTAGTTAAAGTTTATTTAAAGCATTAACTATAATATATTTATATTATATTAGCATTAAAATTTACTATATAGCTTGCGTATTATAATAAAAACTATAGTTATTAATAGCTATTATATATAAATATAAATATAAAAGCTTATATAATATTAAAATAAAGCAAATAATTAAAGTTATAAAGGTTATAAAAGCAAGCAATAAAGCTTAAAAGTAAACTTATAATTGTTAAAAGCAAATTACTATAAACAAAAAAA
>JAPUUL010001216.1:0-10874 GCA_029590625.1 Lasiodiplodia mahajangana | reverse complement strand
GGGGCCGATGATGCGCATCTCGAGAGGCATACGCAGGGGACAGGTGTCGGTGTGTTCATAGCACGCCTTGATGGCGTCCCACCAGGCGCGCTGGACATTGCTATAATCGGGCTCGTCGGGATTCCCCTTCGACGCGTGGAGCTAGCGTGGACGTCAGTTGATTTTTTCAGGGGCAACGGATAAGGGGAGTAGGCTTACTGGAAATGCCACTTCTAAATCGCGAACCCGAAGGTTTTGTATGCCTCGTTGGAAGTGTAGCGCGTCGGGAACTAGTGCCCTTATTGGCTTTTGGTTCTCCTTGCGCTCGTCGAGGTTCATCATGGCGAACCACGCTGCCCTCACTTAGCCTAGTCTCGAGCAACGAAGAAACGAGTTCGACTCACATAGAATTTTGGTCTGCAGTTCAGGCGCAAGCTGAAGTGCCTTAATACAACTCAATATTTCCTGGAGTAAGTTCATGCACACAGTTTCGACCACTTGAAGGAATACCTTCCCGATACTTGGGTAGTCCTCGGCGCCCGCCCGGTCAGTCTCCGTTGACCATGTGTTCACCCAGACT
Organism: Lasiodiplodia mahajangana; assembly: GCA_029590625.1. NCBI lineage: Eukaryota > Fungi > Ascomycota > Dothideomycetes > Botryosphaeriales > Botryosphaeriaceae > Lasiodiplodia > Lasiodiplodia mahajangana. The sequence goes on along the minus strand of JAPUUL010001216.1, from coordinate 10,315 downwards.
TCATCGGAGAACGGAAACCAGAACCATTCGGCATAATACTCATTGTTCGCGCGACTCTTGAATTTCTCTAGATCGTCCTTCTTCTGTTCTGGAGTACGCGGCTTTCGAAGTTCGGCGGGGATGTCCGAGTCCTTCATTTCAGGGGGTGGTGGGATGGCTTCAATGACATGTAGTTTTGCCGGGCGCATAACCGCTGTCCTCATGGCATCACACTCGAAGGTAATTCGAGTGACGACGCCAAGAAGCCCGAAACAGCCACTGGCTGCCTTGAGCGCGGGATCCCCCATCTTGATGGTACGAAGTTCTCCATGGGCATCCACATACTCAATACCGCGCACGAGATCGCTCAGCGACGGGTGTTTGATGCCAGCGCCGTGGCTATAAATGTTAGCCCGTCCTTATAGTATCGTATATATAACTTACCATATGGGTGCGTTACTACCGCCGTAGGTAATTTCCACCATAATGACATTGAGCGGCAGGGTAACATGGCCCTCCTTGATACACCAACGTCGAAACTGTTCATTAGTGGTAGCCATGCCGACACTAACGTACTTCTTACCATCTATAAAGCGAGGACCACCTATCTCTTCGGCGTCTACCACTTTGATCTCATTCAGTTCCGTCTTCTTGGGCTGAAGCGTATCCCCAGGCAACGCGAGTAAGCATGGTAACGTGGATGCAATATTCTCAGGTAGAGTTGAGATGAGCACATCTCCATTATTCCCCTGGCCGGGGATATCGTTCCGCCCAAACACTGGGGACCAAGAATGACCTGTATATGATTAGACGACGACGTGTTCGATAGGGCACTGTGGAAACTTACGGAATCCCGACACTCGGACGCCTTTCCCGCCCTCGACGGCCTCACGGACGATGGTTTGAACATCTTTAACAGTCTCGGGGTAGTACGTAATTGCAGGAGTGTTCTTGACCGTGCGACCCCAATTCTGGAAGGTCAGGTCCTTAGATGCCTGAGAGGGTCAGAATCCAGAGCTTGGGACTTGGAATTTGGGGTAGCCTTACTTTGAGATCATGTTGTCCCTTGTCACCGGGTACTATGTCGGAGGGCTCACTCGCGGGAATTCCCATGAACGCCGCTGCCATTGGCGTCCTATGTGCAAGGAACTTACTGGCCTCCTCGGCCGTCTTCTTCTGGGCGACAAAATCTCCAATAACGGATTGTACTATCTCTGGAAGCTGCTGCAGTGCCCGTGCGTAAACTTCGTTGTGCGTAGAGTTCTTGAACACCTCAAGAATCCTGCGAGCGAAGTCCTCTTGGGTTACGCTACTATTTTCACTGTACCAATCATCGATGAGCTCGTAGAGTCCAGGCAGCTCTTGCTCCGGTAAATCGCTATTTGGATCTTGCAAACGTCGGGCAAGCTCTTGCATAGAGCGCTGGAGGGTCGGGACAGACTCGGAGGTACTGCTGCTTTCCTGGCGACTTACAGCGGCCATAGTGATTAACAAGATAGTAGGTAGTAGGGATCAGAAGCAAGGAAGAAGAATATGATTTAGTGAGAAGTGTAAGCAGAATGAAACCTCTCGTGTTGGATCTTGTAGCAAGCAATGGTAGCCTTGGCATTTTCTTCAGAAGGAAATGACGGCTTATATATAATTTCACGTCCTTACCCCCGAGTAGAGAAACCTAGCTTGCTTCGCTAAGTATTCCTCATCACCTTCTAGGCAGGCATCCGAGATTCACAAAATCCCTATGTTTATCATGAATCGAATTGTAAGTGTTACGTCGCAAGGGTTACCTCTGCATACATGCGCTGGCACTCATGCAGCCTTTAGTCATTTTTAAGACAACCATTCTTAATGATTAACTATGCTGGCCAGCAACTAAGCGAGCTGCGTCGTACGAGAATACGCAAACGAAGAACTGTATATGCTGGGCGTTACTACTATACAACCATCATTTAAGCACTTTGGTAATCTCCAAGCTTACTGCTGCTCATAATGGCGAGGGCTAGTCGATGGTTCGGCTAAGGATTCATTAAGGGTAGCGCGGCATGTGCTTCGGCACTCGGCTTATTTTGGTATGCTTTCGAACTCGCTAGCCAAAGGCTTTATGGGTGTTTCAGCTGGATGGTCGTTGCGTTATCGAAAAGTAATAGTACGGACGTTGGGCTTGTGATCTAGCGGAAGGGGCGGGAAACGTGGCTTATCCGGGCGTAAAACCCGCCGAATGATACATGTAGAATACGTTCAGCTCGCCCCGTGCATCCCAAGGAGACAACGTAAGGACGGATTTGGCACTCGGCAGATGAAAGCGGAGAAGATCGGCTTTACCGACGTTCCACAACTGCAAGTAGAGCAAATACCACATCAAATCCAGCAGTTGATATGTAGAAACTGAAGTATACAGGCTAGCTGAAATGTCACGTAGATAGTCATGAGGTCGATAAGGTTCACTCTGTCTGGATAATACTATTAGTATCTATTTCTTTCTTCTGGGGACTCATATTTTCAGCTCAGCAGAACCGAAGCGTACATCACATAGACTCGTCCGTTGAACGATTGGGTTGTTGAAAGTATGCTATGTCAAGGGGCTAAAGGTACACTACTCCAGTATATAAGACTAGTCTTCTCACCTCTCTCTCATAGTCTGGATAGTTACAATGTACGCTCATATACTTACCATCTGACCACAGATATCGCAACAGGACTGAGGTCCGGATGAGCGAAAGTAGAAAGTTCAAGCGCACTAACATTATCTAGTTAGATATCTGCTACGATGTCAAACTATATAGGTGATTTGTAATCCAAGGAGGACTTTTGTGAGTTCTTAATAGGGGAATTAACTAATGGGTGAGATAGGCATATAAGGATATGTTGTGGATGGTGAGGCGATATTCTAGGACGTGTTTAATAGCTCCCCGTGATCCAAGCACCATGGTTTGTTAGTTGGGGTACACAATGCTCCCTGTAAAGGGTATGGGAAGGCTTACAAGCTTATCCGGACACACTGTAGCGTATATCGCACAGCAGGGCTTGCCGGCAGGCGAAAAGGTTTGAAAGGAGCTAGACAAGGACAAGTTGAAGCTCTGTGGTGGCGATCCTACTGGAAAGCTCGATGACATATCTATATAACTGGACACTATTGTGGCGGCGAGCGCAGTTAGTCTGAAGGGGGTTAGTTAAATTCATTAATAAGGGCCTAGACTTTTTGCACACAAATGTTGGGGTGTTGGTATGGAAGCTCCCAAGGCTGGGGGGCTTGGGCTCTGAAAATAGAAGCCTGTATCCCATTTGATGTCGAGAAATAGGGCTGGATCATTAAATTTCATTGCTCACACAGCCGCAAACTCAAAATGTACTATTATAATTCAGCAGCATTCTCATACAAAATAGTACAGCTAACAATATTCTTTTATTAATAGATTTAACGTTTGATGCAGGCCTTCGCGCTGAAGTGGAGAAGGCCAAAGACAGAATGGAGATGATAGAGCACAAGGCATTACAGGAATGAATTAATTAAGTTGGCTCGCTGAGGGAGGGGGCGTCTAGATCGCGCTGGGTAGGCTGCGGAGTTGTTTCTTTCCGAAAGGAATGCTGAATAGACCTTAGGAAAGATTATGATGATACGTTATGTTGTTTTTTNCCTCATGAATTTTATCTTTTCTACTTGATATTTTAGTCTTCACTCGTTTGAATAGTTGAATCCGTGTTGTTTTCTTTATTACCAAAATGCCTCAGAATCCTTAGCAGTTTAGTATTCTACCTCCTCGAATACATAGACTGCCTTAAGGTACACGGTCTATTTCAGTCAACCTCTACGTCGCAAATATGAATCGTTCACCATGGGCTAATGAATTCTCTGTAGATACTCGTGCATTTCGCTTGTCTGTCTTCAAGGCCTGCTCCCTTAGACGCTTCAACTTAGCACACACTGGCCGCTTATGTGTATAAAGACTCTCCCACCCGCGGTCATATTCAGCTGTGTTCCGACTCTATTGCTCCATTGACAGCGGAGCTCACTCTTGGGATTGCATACGGCTTTCTCATGTGTAATCACCACGAAGCGTGTAGTGATGCCCTATATTCTTTTTTCGGTGCCCCTTTATCGCCCCCCGAGCTCGGCACATCGCCCGATGCCATTTACTCGGCGGCGTTAGTGCTTGGAAAGCGACTCAGCGGAAAATGCAAAGAACTCTTCCAGCTGCAACGTTTACACGGCTTCTGTGCTGTAAGGCGGAGCTCGCCAGTCAAATATTTTGCTGATAGATTTACGGATCCCCGGCAGTGGTGGCTTGCTACGATAAACCTACACGATGTTTTCCTCTCCGACATTTCCGATCTTCTGCATCCGGACGACGTTGCGATGGTGACCAATTTCCTTATCAACCCGGGCCTTGAGGCTTTTCGATCCCTGATTGGCGGTTGAAAACGTAGTTAGCCCACTGGGGCCGGGATGGTCGATGAAAGGGCGAAATGGAAAAGAAAGGAGTGTAAATAAAAGGGCAGTAGCCCTATGTCATAGTTGCTCTTAGACGATGTTAAGAATGTGCTATAGGGTTCTGTCAACAGATATCGCAGGAATATTGGTTGCAGCGACCCAACGGCGTAGCCGTAGTAGTCCTGTTGGACCCCTGAAGAGCCGATAGGAATAGCCTCACTCGGCAAAACCCACTGACCCATTTTTACTTGACATAATAGTAAAGCCGCTTCGAGCGACTTCTTTACGCATCGATCTCTTCATATTCTGTCCATTCCTTTCCACGCCAGAACTTCTGGCCGCCCCTGAAAGAATGCTCGATCCTCTCTTTCGCTCGCGCCTCCATCCTTGATTCGAATCCTTCAATGCTTTCCCGTGTAACGCCTTCTTCGGCGATTGTCCTAGCAAGATCTACCGCGTTGCGCACAGCGGTATCGGCCCCGGAACCACCCATAGCACTCATAGCGTGTGCGGCATCGCCAATAATGGTAACGCGTCCAGCCTGGCCAGTTGAACGGATTTCTATATCTGGCTTGCTCGATATAACGGGGACGCAGGCCGATTGTTCGAGCGTAGCAGCGTCGAAAAGGCGCTTTAGGTTAGGGTGCCATGATTTCGTTATTCTCTGCAAATACTCCCTCTTCCCCTCTATAGTCTTTTTAGGTAGTTCGTCTGCGTACTGTCGAGATGTAGCGCAGACACACCAATATACGTAGTCGTCATAATTAGGTAACCGTTGTCCGGACGTTTGCCATGCCCCTTTTGGCCATATCATAGGCTCGACAACAGCTTGGACGTTGGCCTCATCGTCCAGGTACATACACCATGTTAGCAAGTCTGGAGGAAGTTGTTTTTCTGACTTTAATGGTGTTCGTCCCCACATGATCCAACGCTCCAAGTCCAGGAGCCTTCGAGCTGGCTGAAGCTGTTTCCGAACTCGGCTTCTAATACCATCAGCACCAACTAGCATTCGCCCGCGCATAACAGAGCCGTCCGTAAACTGAACGTGGACCTCCTTGTCAACAATTTCGTAGGACTCGAAGTTCTTCTCGTACTCTATCGCATCATCGAGGTCCAGCGAGAGCAACTGGCGAACCCATGTCCGGTCTAGCGGCAAGCTTTCAGACTGGAGTACAGGTGTAGGCTTTGGATACTGTAGATTGATAGCGTCTACGTACCGCGGCTCGAAGCGATTCTTCCCTGCCGCGGTATCTTTAAACAGCGACTGGAGTTGTGGGGATAATACGCTGTTAAGGGCGGACAGTCCCCCTTCCGAAATGCGGAATCGATGGCCCTGTGAACAATGCGACCGGGGCCGACGCTCGAAAAGGCGGAATGCAACTGAACGTGAGCGCAACCCTTGGGCGAGTGTTAGCCCGGCAACGCCCGCACCAATGATGATAATAGGTTGTTGATGTGCCATAGTTTGATAGGCTATTGAGATGAAGGGCCTGATGCGACAACTCGGACGGACAGAGGCGAATTCCAGGTGCGACAGCGGACAGCAGTACCACAACAAAGCCCCACTCTCACCAGTTGGATATGACGGGACAAATACAAGACTGATTGACCAGACATGAAATACTTGACTCAAATCTGACAATAACACTATTATCGACATAATACGAAATATACTCGATTCAAACCCAAAGCATGCCATCGCTTATATCTGGCAAGTACAATGTACAGCACCACACCATGGCGAGATCTGCTTCCCGTCGCGCGATCTACTTCCGATTATTGAATGGTTATACGATCCCCTCCATTTCCCAAAGGTCTTGGCTACGATAAGGTGAAAGGTCTGGTGAGAGCTATATCCTTGACGGCACTGCTGGTGTCGCTTCTGAAAACCCCTTAATATTAAATAGGGGTGGGTAAGGATTCTTAACCTTGACTCCGTGGTACCGATATAGTCGATGCTATTCGATGCGTACTGATATCCGTGAAATTACTGGAAGTACGAGCTCGCTTTCTACCCGTGAAATCTACCGACGTCTTGTTCAATGATGTTCGGCGATTCTTGTTAGGCATTCGGGATCTACTCTCCCAATTCCGCTGTAGTAGGACAAGAAAATCTCGGTTTCTCTTCGCGTTTTCCCAGGCTTGGCTAAATTCTTCTAAAGCCCTGAAGCATACGACCAAGTACACCTTGAGCTCCTTGCCTTCTGGTCGCTGATATCCGGTTACGAGTGCGAATATGAGCAACAGCGCAGCGGAACAGGTCATACCGACTGCCTGCACGTTGATCCGTCGAAAGGTATACTGAGACTCGTAGATTCTCAATAATTTGGCGATGGCAATAGCTGAATCAATGCACTGCCGCCGGGCGTCGGCCAAGAATGGCTCGGCTTGACTATATGACCTGGACATCCATGGCCTGTGTGCATATATCATGATCTGGTGGTATTGCATGCTTTAAACATTTAGTTCGGATCTCATGTGGTGAGGGCTGACTCTTACTGCAATAGTAGCACGTGGGGTAGATAAGACTTATCCTGTTCTGTGTCAATCTGTAAAGACGTATCTAGCCCGGTCTTCCACTTGACGAGATCTGCAGCAACTTTCTTGTATATCTCCTCGAGTTCGGAATACGACACCCCTGTGCTTTCGTAACTGTTGGGACGAGTTAGAGATAGCTCATGGAATGCTTGCGTAGAGGAAGCTCACATAGCATCGCTTAGAGGGGTGATGATCTCCCAAAGGAGTGAACGCTGTCTGCTTGTGGTATCTACAAGATCAACGACGAGCGAGCAATTTTCAAATGATTGAGCCTGCACGTAAGGAATCCATTCTCCGGTGACTTGGGAACATTGATTCGTGTCTAGCCTTGGCAACATGACGGCTCTTATGGATGCGTGTGATGGCCGCCCAAGATAATAGCTCCAGGTCCTTATCGTGCTATTAGTAGAAAGCAACATGAAAATTACTCTTAGGAAATTTCACATACCGGTCAGCTGTATATGCACCCCAGAAGGCAGTTCGACGGGCGCTAGCCTCTTCGTGGCTCAGAGCCCCACGAATCACATATGAGGACAGATCAATGTGAAGAGATAGATCAAAAGCTAGCCTCAAGGCCATACCTAAAAACAGTAAAGGCGTCAGGCAAAAGTCATTGAAGAGTGATAAGGGTTCTACATGACTCACCGCTATAGAGCCATCCGCGAGCGTCTCTTTTGCATCCAATATCGTGACCACTAATGACCACCAGGGCCTGCACGGTTGCAGGACAAGGGCTGTCAAGCTCGATATCGAGTAATGCTTTGGCACGATCGGCGAAGAAGTCAGACAGAGACCTTGGGAATGTGATGAACGTAGGATGATAGCGAGTTTCAAAGGCTGCCCCCAATGCACATCTTGTATATCTCAGCGCACGCTAATATTTAATGGGCATGCCTTGGGGGGGGAGGGGGGGGCGGGCAGTGTAGTCGAGTGCTTACATGGAATTCATTAAAGCCAATGAATAATAAGGTGTGTCTTCTCCGTCTTGCCATTTATCCTTGGCCTGTTCGTAAACACTCCTATTTACCACATGTATGGCGGGATCTTGCCAAGCGAAGTAAAGGTTCGATAAGTGTTCCCTATCGAGAATCAGGAATTAGTGATTGCTCTCGGCGGCAAAGCTTCTCACAAGGCATTAGGAGTGACTATGGACAAAATAGTTCGGTTTTCAAGATCAGAAAAAGGGGGTGAGGGTATGGTACTCAATGTCGGGTGGTACTGTGGCTCCAATACCAAGTCGATCAAGGCAGTCTTGCCCGTCGCTCCGCACAGTACGATGAATTGTGAGATTATCGGGTGCGGGCATGTCGACGAGGTTGAAATTCGATGTTGGCCCGTAAAATCTGACCTGCCCAGATGGCTCAATCTGGAGAGAACCCATCCGGTCCGAGAGCATACTGATAAGCTCCTTGGTCTCCTCGGTATCGGACGCTCCCGGATCCGTCCGTGAGTCGGAGCTACAGCTTGGCGAAGAGTTTGGTTGACTGAAAGGGTGTGAAACACTCGAATGGTTATCATCTATCGGACCCATCTCGGCCGTATAGAGTGAGTGTATGTCGGGATTCACATTCTCTAACGGATTCCAGTCCCAAGCTGAAAGAACATGGCCGAGCTTGCTAGATAAGGGGAAACTTGAATCTATGAGTAGCTCAGAGTAAGAAGAGCCGGGAAATAGGTTGCCTTGGGAAGACTCATTTTCACCGGCTAGCGTCTGCGGAAGCTGCATAACAGGTGTTTCAGCAAACTGGCATTCCTGGTCCAAATGTGAAAACAGGTTTATATCTACAGCTGGTTGTTGTTCAGATGTGTCTCTATCGGCAGATGCAGGCGCTGGCGGTAAACCAACATTGGGAGAAGGGAGTAGATGACCGAGTTTCAAGCCATCTAGGATCCTTTTCAAAGAGGTCTCCGAGTCTTGTTCCATTGACGGTATTTCCAGACCATTAGCTTGAATGAAGTCATATAATTGAGAGGTACGTTTCGATAGCAGCTCTATGGCAACCCGAAGGGACAGTCTGATAAACACGCGATATATCAATACAAGAGTAGAACGCTTGCATAAGGGCGATTTGCGTTCAGCTCACTTTCGCTTATCCTCGCCGGCCTGGTATCGGCATTCCTTGCCCTTATTACTGCAATTCGAGCATACGGGCACATGCGCATCACACTGTTGGCTAAATCAATACCTTCGCCGGTGTAGGAGGAAGAAGATGTACCTTGATCTTGCTCTCACGGCAACCCAGACAGGCTGTAGTGACGTGCTTGCGCCTAGACTGCCCCGGTTCAGCCGTTGGCTCGGGCATACTGGACAGTGGACAGTGGACTATGTGATAAAGAAGCAGCCCATAGAACTGTTCTTCGTTAGTTCTTTCACGTTACCTCGAGAAGTGAAATTTCTCGAGCGGATCTTTAAGCGGACCCTCAAGCATCACGTACACTAGGCATGGCACAGCTACCCTGCGGGGAGGATGAGGGGCCGCAGGGTCGTGAGGAGAAAAGGCGAGAATCCCAGCTCACTGGTCTGCGCGATCGGGTGTGATGTCTTAGCACTAATTACTGCGTCGATCGGGTTGTTTCGAGAGTATAAGACTTATTTGCTAGTCTAACATTACTGAGGGTCTAGGCAGACTAGATCTAGACAGCCATCCCATATCTTCTAAGTAATGAGTTCCCTACCTAGTCGTATCGATATAGGTAGATTAGACTGAGTAATCCTTTTCTGTCTACTTTAAATCCCAGTTGGATTTCTTACGCCAATCAGTTCAAGGCGGGGGATCGTGACGAGAGATGAGATTCGTTTGGTATTTCATGTGCTGATGCGTTGGGCATGGCGCTCGGGATTATTGTCCGAGGGGCCCACCTACGTCAGCCACCTTCCATGGCTGGGTCCTAACCCCTGCTGGGCTCATTTTAGCTAAGTTTGACGATCTTGCAGGGGTAAGAACGTAGGCAAATCTGTAAGAAGTACCTACCTAAGATGCATTAAGCCCGATTTTTTTATTATATAACAGCGTACTATACTTTGTATACTGTAAGAGGGTTGGACTAAGCTTATTTGTTAGCTTTGGGTTGGGTTGCTGACCTAGGTAGGTGGGCTCCACCAGAGATGTCCAACCCGACCGTCCCATTTCCCCAGATTTCCCCAGTGCTAGGCTAGGTACATCTGTGGAGGGCCATACGCACATTATCCGCAAAACGATGTCTACATCTCCCTATGCCATCGAGGCAAAACACTACGCTTCCCTGATAGCATCTATCATAGCACGGGCCACGTCCTCTGTGCTCGCTTCGCCGCCCAGGTCCCTCGTTTTCACGCCCGTCGATAAAACCGTGTGAATCGTCGTCATGAGACAATCCGCCGCCTCAACCTCA
>JAPUUL010001215.1:0-10875 GCA_029590625.1 Lasiodiplodia mahajangana | reverse complement strand
CCGAGTGTAGAAAAGAGACGAAGGTGAGAACCATGACTGGCACCAAGCCGGAAGAAAACTGGCCTCTCATCTTTGATGGTGACTGAGACTTTGATTGTTTCCGGCTTTGCGACAGCAGTTGATATTGCTATGGTTTGAGGATCGATATATAACGAGTGAATGAGGTAGTTAAACGAATGACAAGTCAATGATTGGGATGGCTTAACGCGCACAAGTATAAAGGTAAACAACACATGGCGAAAAGTTGAAATTAAATATGCTACCACTGAGGTCAGGGGTTGTGAAGGATCGCCCAGGGTCTTCGATGTGGAGATGGTGTTCTTATTACGATGAGTGCTTATTGTTGGTTTGGGGAGTGGCGGTTAGCCTTTCGCTAGTTATTTCAGCATCGAACATATGCAAGTTTTGTCATGGCGTTGTTTGTTTTAACCTATCGAGACTACTGACTACTGACTATCACTTTCTTGAGGATATTCAGATTATGTTGACACAAGCTGATTAATTACTTACTAAGGACCTAGGTGCCTGGTTAAAGGTCTGAGAGTTTACGGCTCAAGAGTTGAAAAATAACTAACAGTTTAATAGTCAGAAGAGATTGTTAACAGTCTGGTAGTTAACAATCTCTTGACCACGTACCTGGTTCAACTGTGAAGACCTTCTATTTGCCTCGTAGGGTAGTACTTTGAACCACTAAAATGTTGGTTGCCAAGCATTAATTGCGCAGTTTGCGGAAATTATGACCTTCCACAATGAGTTAGCATTACCTGGGGCACCTTGATTCTAGACGACCCTTTTGTACGAACTGGAGCCATCACGTCGGCGCCTTTATCTTGTTGGTAATCTCTGCATGATTTGCGTCTGCTCATAATTACATATGCATTCTGCATCAATACAGCCAGTAGAGCTCTGAACAGGCATACCTATTGCATGCTATGGGATCGTGGCATAAGCTCAGGCTTTATGGAGATAAGTAAAGGAACCAACTGCGTCCATCCCCAGTCTCTAGCAGATAAGTGTTAGCCACCAACAGCGGGCCGGATCCCGAGCAACCGAAACTTGTGCCTCTATGAAGCGAAGAACCGTTGTGCGTTCGGCCCAATATGGCCAGGCCTGTCAAAGCTGCACCAAGGCCAAGTGCCGCTGTGTTCTCCGAGTTGATGGCAATGGGTGTGAAAGGCAAGCCCCTACCTAAAGCACATATCTACTCGGTAAATCTGGGCTTGCCAAGATGGTAGACGGAGTGAGTCTAACTCTGCCTTAATATAGATGCCACCGACTCAGAAAGGCATGTCAGCCCTCGGGGCCTGTGCGGCGTCGCAATGCTGCCGATGATCAGGGTTCGGGCGAGCGAATTGCATTATTGGAAAGCAAGCTAGAATGTCTCGTTTCGCAGCTTCAGTCTCGCGAGACTCTCGGTGACGGTGGCGGGAGCACGAGTACGGCTGTAGAACCGTCCCCGGAACAGCCTGGGGCATCACTTGTCACGCCCTCACCGTCCCGCCTCCATAGGAATGTCGCAATTAAAGATGTTGACGTTAATCCCTCCACTGAGGCTCCCGTAACCAGCCTGACCAAGCCGCCTGATGCTATCGCAGCGCTACTCCACCCTAGCCCGGCAGTCGCCGCACCCATTGCCACTGATTCGGAGACGTTGGACGACGACCAACGCTTCGCGACGTGCCTTGATACTTTTACCTCATCTATGCTACCTTTCTTCCCATTTATACACTTTCCCTCAAGTCTAACCGTAGAGCGACTGCGTCGTGACCGGCCACTACTACTCCACGCTATCGTTTGCGTGGCATGGCCGTCCTCAAGAGAGAAGCGAGCACGCGCCCTCGAGCTGAAGCGCACCCTTCTCGAGGCGGTTTTTATGCGCTCTCAGAATGACAGTGATCAGTCCCGCGAGGCGGCCGATTCGTCTATCGATGCATTGCTGGCCCTTCTGACCTACGTCGCCTGGGGTTGGGACCATCTACACAGCCGTAACAACTTGTCATACTTGATGATGTCGTGTATGTCGCTAGTCGGCGAGATGTTCTTGGACAGGCCCGCGCCACTGGGCCTCCATACGTCCGACATCTTTGCACCACATTCAGAGACGCAGCGCGATACTGACGAGCCCTCTTCGGAGCGCCAGCGTGCCTTGCTAGGTTGTTTCGTGCTCAGTTCCGTCGTTTCTAGCTTCTTTGGGAGCATGGACGCCATGAACTGGACACCGCAGATGGAGGTAGCTCTTGAAACCATGAGCACTAACCAGGAATGTCCCAGCGACGCGGTGTTGGTCCTCCAAGTCCGTCTACAGATACTCTACCTAGAAGCTACCAAACTCCGTGACGGCTTACAAGAGCAGCCATCTCATACACAGTCCGCGCCCATAACAGCTTCGGTAACCAGAGATGCTGAGCGGCTCCTGCAGCAGTTACAAAATCTCCGCAAATCTTCCTCTATGTCTTCCGAGCACAACCATGGTAAGCATATCAAGCCATCGTGGTATATAAGGATTTGAATAGATTCGCTAATGAGACATCGGCCACAACCGTAGAAGCCTCCCTAGCCCATATGTCCTATGTAGAGATGCGAATCCTTGATACAATTCGTGCACCAAGCTTGATACTTTCACAATTCGGAGGAGATGCCCTAACCGCTGAGCCAAGATCCAGCGACGAGAGCGGCGGCGGCCTCGGACAGAATATCCCGTCATCAGACCACGGCGATCCGCGATACACATTGCGATCTATACCTGCACTCAAGACTTGCACCTCAACCCTACTCAGTATTCCTCCATCTCGTTTCCGCGCCATCTCTTTCATCCAATGGGGCCAGCTGGCGGATTGCCTCGTAGTCCTAAGCCATCTAGATGATATCCTAGTCAACATACCGAATTCTGCCTTTTCACGGGGAATCATCGATTCGCCCGTCCTGCTAGATCGCATCATCGAAAAGCTGACATTGACAGCGGAGGAAGCTCTCGAGGAAGATAATGAAGGTATCTTTACACTGTTGGCTTCACGGGTACGTGTGCTTCGCTTGCGCATACAGGGCCCTACGGCTGAGGCTAAACAGCCCGGCCAGAATGGCGGTTCGGGTAGCGACAGGAACAATCAGGCTTCAGTTCGACCAGTTCGACCTTCGCAGGGTCCTTTCCAAAATCCTCAGATCTGGATAGATCAACTTTTCGCAGCATGATAGCACGCGCTTCTGGATGTTTCTGCTGTTTTCGAGAGACCTCGGATCAAAACAGCTGTGTATTCGAGCAGGGAGAATAGCTAACGCGAGTGTTAGGTGCTTTCCGACCAATCACGACTATTCGTCCATATACTCCCACTCATTAACATACACAAGGTACCAGTAGTGATGTATTATGCTATGGTTCGAGTAGATCATGGGTGATGTTATTCGCATCACACAAATGTCTCAACAAATGCAACAGAGTTTCCGTACCCATCCTAGTGTCATGTCGGAGGTTCTCCCGCGCATTGCGGAAAACGATGCCACGGCTGAGCTAGGCAGTAAGAGCCACGCTTAGATATATCACGTTAGCTCATGAGCCTCACTAGAATGCAATCGCGAATTGTATCAAGATTACTCATGGGTTCGGACCAAATATTAGAAGACGGGTTGATGTTCGTCCGCCCCTCTTATAAAGGGTTAGCTTTCGGTCCGTGCCGCTCGGCAGCGACCCTGTAAGCGGCACTACAGCTACGGAATGCGGGGCGTACAGTCGGGCTTATAATTCCGTACATGCCGGAGGTATATCCTAACACATAGGTATCTAAGAGGATGAGGAACGGAATGTACAATCCGTTCTATACATACACATCGCCTTTATATATCTAGTACCAGCTACCCTGAATAGTGCTGTAGTTAGAATGTTCATCAAGAAACATGTTCCTATCTATTATCCTCCTGATTTGCGAACCGCTCTTCGTTCCCTGTCCCTATATGATTATCTCCGCATAACCAAGCTGAAAGCCTTCTAAACACCATCGTATATCGTGCACAAGCAAGAATGCCACCCCCAATGAAGTCCGTCCTTATCACAGGCTGCTCGGCCGGAGGCATTGGCGCAGGCCTGGCCGAAGCCTTTCAGGAGAGGGGATATCATGTCTTCCTAACTTTGCGGAACTTGTCCAAAACCCCCNGAGAATCTCGCAAGGAAGCCTAACGTTACAGTCCTGCAGCTCGATGTCTTGTCCGCTGATTCTATTGCTGACGCAGTTGGAAGCGTCACGAAAGAGACCGACGGCCGACTCGACATTCTCATCAACAACAGCGGTCAAAACTTGGTCATGCCAGCCCTGGACACGACCATCGAGCAAGGCCGCAAGCTATTCGATCTCAACTTCTTCGCGCCTCTAGCCATGATGCAAGCATTCATCCCTCTTCTTGTCAAGGCTCGAGGGTGCGTCGTCAATCAGTCGTCTGCTGCCGGAGTCATGTCTATGCCTTTCTTAAGTAAGTAGTATTCCTTTCCCTATCCTACTTTACAGCGTCTAGCTTCTTGTCCATAGCTAATTCGATCCCCTTACCCAAAACACAGGCATTTATAACGGCTCTAAAGCCGCTATGATCATGGCGAGCGATATATGGCGACGCGAGCTTGAACCTCTCGGCGTTAGAACCATCACCCTTATCACCACCAGTGTCAAGACCCCGGCCTTTGAAAACGTGACGATGCCGAGAATCCCCGAGACCTCGTACTACTACACAATCCGAGACTATCTCTATCGCCTTGGCGACGGCCAACTCCAAGAAGGAGCGCCAGATCCCCTGACGTACGGCCGCTCCGTCGTCAAAGCAATTGAGGCTGGAAGGGTTGGCGACATATGGGTGGGCAAAGATGCTACCATGAACCACTGGTCATGGAAGCTATTGCCAAAGTCAGTCTTTGTAAGTTATCTCGATCGATTGTGACGCGCTTTTTCACTTTGCTGTCTCGATGCCTAACCATAAGACATATAGGACTCCGTCTTAGACGGGTTTCTCAAGGCGTCTGGTGAGTTGGTCAAGGTTTCAGAAGCGTTGAAGACAAGTGGATAATGCGAGATTGTACACTTTGACAAGAACGATGTTTTCGAGTATATGATGTATCGTAGAACGGATAAGACGTAGCATCGATAAGGGATAATAGCTGCAAGTTCCCCATGACTACTCCCTTCTCATTTAGAAGGTGTTGGTTGAGAGATGGTACTTTACCGACCGGCACTATTCTAGTATCAATATCCAATGCTCCGTGCTGCTTTTTGTAACGCCACTATTCCTACTATCAACTTTACTAATTGGTTCAGTTCGGACTTTAATTTGGCTGCGGCCATCTGCTTATGTGGACCTCGGTAGTTACGGCCTCTGTCACAGTCTGTACTTGGTGATGCCGAAGTTGACTTATTGTTATTGCACGAGGAGGGAAGTTCTATCTACCTAGCTAGATTCTAATCTGTTAGCTTATATAGGGCCCTAAGGGGCCCGTGCAGCCCTCTTTTAGGCAGTTCCGTGACACCCTCAATATTTCGATACTTCTTCCCAGTTACTCATCTTATAAATCATGCCTACGCTTGTTCCCATCACTGTGCTACCTGCTCAACAAGTCACCAGTCTTGTTAAAGCTTAAACAGAAACCCATGATTTGATTTGATGTATATTATATATCGTACGCGACATATTCATGGCACTGCCTTCTAATAATTCTTCACGCAGCTGACGTTTCCGAAAGGGGTTATAATCCCGGCACTGCTAATCCTCCCTCATTACTCCGTTTGATAATACTTCGGTGAAAATAAATTGCGTAGTATCCCCTTTAGAGTTATAGTATACATGATTAACTCATGGCATATACACTAACCCTATCCACGCGTCGCATACAGCCTTTAAGCGTAAGTGCTAAGTATGAATGGCATAGCATTTCGTCGTAGCCAAAAGCGTAAGATGGAAATATTGAAATGGCACTTCTGACAGTAGGTTAGTAAAATTATAATAGTGTGAAAATCACCGTTAATAGATCGATAATGGCGAAGCTTGCCTCAGTATATCATGTTCAGGTCCATAACTCGTTTGCGCTTATTCATGGCAGATATAACCAAAAGGAGAAAGTTCCATCAAGCCGAATAACCCAAGTTTAATCCACACGAGGAAATAAGTCAAACAGCTGGATTGAGATGTAGGTAAAATCTGATAGTGATAACTCCCCTTGGACGCCCCGGAATCACCGCTTTCTCCCCGCATAGCCCGGCCCCCAACTTCCCAAAACAACACTCCAAGTAGCATTACTCGATTACTTCCAGCAGCTGAACACACACACCGATACTTCAGCTTTCCATTATATGTAGCATGAACCATAGCGAACGATTGTGCGGTATCGCTAATGCTGCAGGCCGGGGACTCGCATAGCCTGTTTTGCAACCTCCATTTCGACGCATAGGTTCGTTTTGCGGGTATTCCGTGAGTATATGTAAATTTCAAAAGGCCAGGTCAATCAGCACGCTGAGACAGCAAGGGTGGATTAAATGCATGCCGCATGTCTCCGAGAGCAACTTCGCTTAACCATGGTAGACTCATCTAGGATCGAGAGTGACATACAATTATTGGTAAACTTAAGGCGTCTATAGTAGGAGCACATAGAATCAACTTCGAGTTACAAGTAGTGCAGCATTATGATTAAACAACGTTAGTCTTATTTATCCACGTTATGACCGATCTCGGGATTTTTGAAACGGGCATCGGCTCTTGTTTGAACAGGATTGTTCATATGATCTCACAATCTCAAAATTCTTGCAACTGCGGACATAAACCAGGTAACATAACCTCGATTAACGCCTTCTCATTGGTTTGACTCCAATATGTAAGAATGTGCCCTCAATCGCACCCAATCGAGAAACCAATACTACGATCCGCCGACACAGCCCAGCTGAATGTGCCTTATCCGGCAGTAGAAATTGACTCGAGAGTAGAGATGATATGTGAACTTTAGTTACAGCTCTATATACTGGTGCGTAATTGGCTCTAGACATGGCTGGCTAATGATCAGCTCACTGCACATCCCAGATCACACACAAGCAATCAATCAAGGCTCTCCAATCTTCCCATATTGTATTATTTACGCAACACATCCTCCTAGAGCTTACGCCTCGGCAGTCGCGGCAACGAGTATTGTCTATAGTTGATACCGGATGAAACTCTATAGCCCCCGTATGGATGGTATAGGGAAGCTAAAGATAGGAAAGTAAGCATAAAGACAATATATAAGAGGCTTTGGCATCCCTTCATGCTAGTCAACAACTTGAAGATTGAATCTCACATTTCCCCGTGTCTCAGCTTCACCACTGCTACCTTTCAGCTAGTTATATTTCGATTACTTAAACCTTTCCATTATCGTATCTTAGGGAATCCAAACGGCCAAATGTCACGCGACATGGACCTCAATGTGTTTGCACGCAACCAGTGGTCGTCCTTTCATTCAGCTCTTGCGCTTAAGGAACTGTTGAACCAGAAGATCGGCCATTCCCCTCCGTTCCCAGACCCCGAGCATCCATGGCCCATATTCCTCGAGAGACCCATATATCTCGGGCCAGGCGATTTACTCCCAAAATTCCCCGCTTCTTATTATTCTAGGGACGACGATTTCCAGGCTCCAAGTATCATTCCCGATGCAAAGGTTGCCATTATCGGCGCCGGCGCCGCAGGCCTCTTCACTGCCATGATCCTAGATTACCTGCGTAGCAAGGTACCGGGTTTCAATGTCTCCTATGACATTTTCGAGGCAGCTGGCGAAGATAGAGTCGGAGGCAGGCTCTTCACCTACCAGTTCCAACCACCAGACACGGTGAACAGCCGAGTTCCGCGCGACTACTACGATGTCGGCGCAATGCGATTCCCGGAGAATAACATTATGACCAGGTAATTCTTTTCCCCATCTGCACTGACTCTCTCTCGATAAGATGCGGCTCGTCCTAATTACCGCTCCAGGCTATTCGACCTCTTTCGCCACTTAGATATGCGGAAGTGGCGGCTATCTGACGATGCACCGCCTGGGTCGCTTGTTCCTTACTATATGGAGAACATCAACGACCATGGTTATGGGTTTGAACCATGGTGCTTCAACAACACCACAAAGTGGGGGAACTGGAAAAACATGACCGAATCCGACCCTGACACATTTGGTTTGAACAGCGACGCAGAGTCCGAAAATCAGAAAATTCCCTTGAGGTATGTGTGAATGAGATACCATCACCTTGTTTTAAAGAGGCTAATAGTTATCAAATCAATCAGCATTCTTACCGAATCGCCCAGTACAACCTTCAACCAAACAGTAGATGAACTAAGGCAAGCCTTGCGGCTGGATTTGGAGACAACTCCGCCGGGCTACAGGGGTTTTGAACTTTTGATGTCGTATGACCAATACAGCACTCGTCAATTCCTAGCCATGTATGTCAATTTATCCCAGAGGAATGGTGGATTAGAGGAAATGCTAAACTCGCCATAGGCCTCCACCAGGCGCCTCCTTGCCCCCGTACAACTACCAAACCATCCAATTCTTGGAAACGTTCACGGGGTCAGTTCACAGTCTGTATCATTATGATAGTAGCATTTTGCACTGACTGAATTAGGGGGACAAATTCTTTCGATCAAGCTTTCAGCGAATCGGTGTTAGACACTCTTGATTTTGAGTACTCTGATGATCCCCAAAAAAACGTCTGGTGGACTGTCCTCGGAGGTACCCAACAACTAGCGAAGAAGATGGAACGACGTCTTCAGAGTCCGGTTACCTACCGATCTCGCGTCACTGCTATCAGAGTTGGCGATACGGCGGATATGGAGATCGACATCCAAAAGACAACATCTGATGGGAATACACCTTTGGAGAAAAAGGAGTACAATGGTGTTTTCAATACCACGACGCTAGGCGCCCTTCAACGTATTGACACCAAGAATACTCACCTCACCTACACTGCTCGACAAGCCATCCGTTCATTAGGCTACGGCGCATCTTCTAAAGTTGGTATCAAGTTTAGTAGGGCATGGTGGATACACGATCTCCCCAACGATTTCAAGATTAAGAGGGGTGGTCTCGGCCACTCTGACCTCAGTATCCGGACATGTGTCTACCCATCTTACAATATCCGAGACGGTCCGGATATACCGGCGGTTCTACTCTGTTCCTACACTTGGCAACAGGATGCAGATCGGATTGGTGCTCTCGTGTCTCGCAGCGGGAATCATGATCAACAGGTCAAAGAAGAGGCAGCCCTAAGAGAGCTCATTCTTCGCGATCTCGCGCGATTACACGCGTACCCAGCAAGTGGTGGCCAACCCGGAAAGTCGGAAGAAGAAATGTACAACCTGATATCCTCTCTCTACATAGACCACTATGCGCACAACTGGACAAGTGACCCTAACACAGCAGGTGCGTTTGCATTATATCGCCCGCAGCAGTTCTCTGAGGTTTGGGGCAGGATGATACAACCTGCCGGCAACCTTATCATTATTGGAGAGGCTACCAGTCCTCACCACGCGTGGGTTGTAGGGGCTCTGGAAAGTGCCGTGCATGGGGTCTGCCTCTGGCTTAAGATGCGCTATATGGAGATACCCGGCGCACGACAGGCCATAGAGCTGCTAGAGAAGGCTGAAGAGGGGAATCCTTTCGTCGGGCTTCCTCCCTACATGGACAAGATCATTTCCGACTGGAGCGCTTGGAATGCGGCAGACGATCTGAGGTCGCGCGCTAGGAAGAACTGGGCTTCAGCAGCAAGTTAAAGTGGTCGTGCGGGTAGATCAGTTTCATAGGGACAAAGCAAGTTTCTTTGATCCTGATAATAGGGGAAGCAACGGGGGCGTTTTTCTTAATTTCTTTTTATATTCTGCAAGAGGAATAATTCTGCTCCCCAAGTGAATATCACCGGTTCCCATAAGCCATATTACTGCCAAAAACCATATGAGGTACATAATTAGCTGCTACTAGACTTCCAGAGAAGACTCGTAATCCCAGGCCGAACCAATACTTACTTGTGCAACCCGTTTTCGTATTTCGTAGAGAGCAATCAGCACGGAGCGCCCACTATATAGGGGGAATTGAGTTGCAATAGCGACGATACCTTTCACTGGCTAAGAATCGCGATACCGGGAAGCTTTAATATAACTAACTATGTCTTAATTAAACATTACCTCGAAATATCTGAGGATTCTCTACAGACTAATTAGCTAGATAGATGTAACTAGATAGACGAAGCACAGTCAAGGAGAAGGACTAGTAGATCAAGACAATCTTTTAGTAAAAGTTCATAATTATCACAATAGGCTCTATAACGTCCGCTTTAAGCGCACCTTTTAATCGACTAATACACTTTAATGGTTGCCTAATCATCGGCCGAGAGCTGAACAGCTAGGGTAGCCAACCACGGCTCGCAAAAAGAAATCTACAACTCAAAATCGAGTGTAAAGTCTTAAACTGAGTTTGATACGGCGGAGCACGGACCAATTACCTGAACGATTGACATCAGACAGGACAAATAAGCCAATTAGTATGCCGAGATGCTCGGTCGACTGACGGGATTAGCGCATTGACTTTTGATGTTACTTCGTATTCATTTGCGGCTGCAGAGGCAGAAATAATTTCAAAAAGACTGTTTCTGATTTTTTAATTGCTGCCTAGCTGTGCCGCGTACCGGAGCTGATAGGGTATGATGTAACCGGCACACCGGTCTTGGAGACTGCGGGAGCTAGCGAAGCGATTATCTGCATTTTGACCCCATGCGGTGCCAAGTTAACGCCGAAACAGGTGAGGTGGGTGCAGTTATGGCGGAGGCGGAGCCCTAGCTGAAAGAGAAGAATGACGACTGTCAAGCCGCAGCGGGCTTAGGAATCGTAGTCCTATACGATCGT
>JAPUUL010001214.1:0-10889 GCA_029590625.1 Lasiodiplodia mahajangana | reverse complement strand
ATCCCCACCCGAGTCTGGTTTCAAGTCGGCTGGCTTATCCTCCATTTTGTAGTTGCGGCTGGTGGTGAGCGGCTCGGTCGGCGTATTGTTGTCATCAACCCGCGGGCCGAAATAGGAGATCTCCCGGGACCTCGCATAAGTCGCAGCAGCGATCGGAATCAACCGCCGCCTCTTTACTTCATCAAGGCTATCGAATAGATGGCCAATGGCGATTCTGAAGTGAGAGGTCCGGGCCACTGTTTCAGCGGTAGAAAGATCAGTCGATGGAAGCAAGAGACGGGGTGCAGGGTCGACGGGAGGGAGACTTGAGGTGGAGAGTGGGTGCACGTGATCTTCACGTGATCTTGCTCATTAGCCCGCAATCGATGGATAACTGCCGGTAAAATCTATCTACCAGGCAGCCTATTGGTTGATCAGTGATCAGTGAACACCTAGTGAATACCTAATGGGCGGGCTATCAAGCTGGTAGCTCAATTAAATGTTACCCGCAGACTGCATCACTAAAGATGTTAAAGATCAAGGTAGGTAGGTCTTTACTGGCCTACTATAATTGGATGCTTACATAACAAGGCCTAGGTAAGTAAGTAGGTATCGACTGAATTGTTAAGCTTTTCACTACAAGACCCAAACAAGACTGTCCTTCAATGATTACAGTTTGGCCACACAGTCTCTTTTGTTCGTAAATGCCTTCGGAATTTTTAATGCCCTTTATTGACAATAAGACACAGGTTTTGGTAGTATTCCGTCATTTACAGGTAACAATATTATATGCACAGTGTGACCTGTTTCCATTGGCACAGTCCCCGCCATCTGTCTTAGTGCAGAGTTGCTATCTCCAACCACAAGTAAACTGCAAACTTTACTACAACATCAACGTTAAATACCTGTGGTGTGTAGAATAACACCGCGGGGTATTTACAGTCGGCAATAAATGGCAAGGATTTACTTGTATGGCAATATAGGTACATCTATTGGGGAAATCCTGTTATCATATTCATATAATCATAATAACATAATATTACCCCCTTTTGGAGGACCCAATCATGGAGGCCAATGAGTAATGCTATCCCCTTAGGGATTTCGCCTTCTTTAGCAATGATACTTTTATTCTACTGCTTTCTTTGGGGCCCAAGAAGCTTGTGGCCATAGCCTTCAGTTCTGAGTCCGCAGGCTGCTCAGCTAATATCATGTAAGCACCCCAATACAAGATCAAATATGTTGGGTTTTGTCCTAAAGAATGCTTTTGTGACTGTATGCCGGATTAGAGATGTGGTTTCGGACGGATGCGGTGTTTTGATGTTGGATTGGACTCTTGCATTCTGAGAAAATATCTTTTCTTCGGAGCCTAGCCGTGGGTTACAGTTTCAGTTATGTGCCAGCATCCTGCATCTCGACCTGTACTCTTTCGTAGTCTAGACTTATGTTCTCTCATACCAGTATATCTAACGCGGCAAATGTCTATTCTTTAGCACGTGTACACACGTTGATTCAATTAAGCGTTATTTCATGATCCCACTATCGCCAMAAAAAAAAAAAAAAAAAGAAAGAAAGATAAAACCTCAGATTATTTAAGTATCAAGGGTGGTTCATGAGGGATTCTCCTGTTCTCAGTCAATATAACTTTGTAATTGTTCAATCGAGAAGTGTCTATCTACATGCCGCCCTTGACATCTAGGCTTGTTGGTTACACCTAATTTCCATCTCGATTTGACGCCGCAACTCTATTTCTTCCTCTGCGAAATTGTCTCCGAAGAGAAGACCGATGTCTTCGAGTGTGGCGCCCGCTGTTTCTGGTACCAAGAAAAAGGAGAAAATGCCCGCCAATATGCAGAAAGCTGCAAAGAAGACATAGGTACCCCAGCCAATCTTTTGCAGCATGATGGGGACAATAACGCCGATCACAAAATTCGAAACCCAGAGAACAGCTGTAGATGCGCTGACGCCTTTGGCTCTCTTCGCTGTTGGGAATACTTCAGCCGGCAAAATCCACGTGAGCGGTCCGTATGATACGGCATAGCAAAGCACATAAATATCTATGAAACGTCAACATCATTGTTCTTCAACATCAAATGGCCATGGGGCACCTACAAATTAATGCAACGCCAAACCAGCCAACTGCAACGTGCTTCGTCCAATCGCTCCCAAACTTACCAACAATACCTGCGGTGATAATATGTGGCACTGCCATGGCAAACCCACCCACCACAGCAACCTTGCGCCGACCTACCTTGTCAAGCAGTAAAAGGGTAGGGAGGCCGGCGGTAAACTGTGCGACGTTCACTATCCCGGCTAGTATTAGGGACATGTTCTGATCTTGGCCTAGGGCGGCGAAGAAGGTCGGAGCGTAGTATACGAACGCGTTAATTCCCGAAAACTGCTGGAAGAATGGGATAGCTAGGGCGATGGACGTTCGCTTCCGGTACTTGGGCCTGAATAGATCTATCCACTGCAGAAATTCGGATTGCAAAGGACCCGCATTCGGGTGCTCAGCGGTATTCACCGCCTCCTGCAATCGAGCCTCTATTAGAATACTGACCCATTCCTCCTGAACTTTTGAATCTGTCGTCGAAACACCGCGGAGCTTTGACAGTGAAGCTAGGCCTTCATTGTTTCGTTTCCGAAGTGCTAGCCATCGAGGCGAGTAAGGGAAGAAGTGAATACCGATCCCTACCCCAAATGCAGGGATCACCTGTAATCCGAATGGAAGTCTGAAGCTCGCATCTGTGGGGATATCCTTTGTGCCGTATGTGATCCAGTACGAAGTTATGGCGCCAACAACGATCGCAATAAATTCTAGGACCAAAAGAGATCCTCGTAGCTTTGGGGGCGAGATCTCCGAAATATACAGGGGAGCACCTAAAGCCACTGGACTCACCAGAGTCAGTACAGCATCTTCACATTGCCATAGATATGGTTGAGAAGAGGGAAAAGAAGGAGAAACTAACAAGCACCTACGCCAGCACCGCCAATCGCTCGGCCTACTACAAGAGCAGAAAAGTTGTGCGAGGCTGTTTGGATGATAGCGCCGACGGTGAAAATAAACGTAGCGATTGTCAAGCCCCATTTCCGAGAAAATCGGTCTGCTAGGTATGGCATAACTAGACAGCCGATGAATGCCCCCAGCTCCAACACTCCGGTCATGAAGCCAATATTAAATTCGCGGGATGGATGTCCCGGTGCAGTTTCGGGATATTGCCTGAAGAATTGGGGCATCGTCAATATGACGGAAATAACGCCTTGGTCTGGGGAGTTTCCGGTTAGAACAATAGCTGCAGTTATGTCGGCGAATTAGAAATGCCCCTACCGTAACCAAATGAAAACCCTCCACAAGAAGCCAGGGCAGCCGCGCCTAGCACGTACGGGGATTTTAGAAGAGACATAAAGCCTTCATCATGGTAGTTGACGTTAGTCATTTGACCTTGGCCAAGTTCTTCCGCGTGATCAACATGAGTCTCTTCCACGCCAGTAGGCTTAGTATCTTTTTCCAGTAATTGATCCATTTTAGAGAAGTATCGTATCAGTAGTTACACTGAAGAAAAAAAAGATAGTTGGTATTCAGGACTTCCGCGACCAAAGACGTGACATACGAGGACCGGAACCCAAACACACTGGGACTTATCTCCCAATACTATCGCTTTTTCGTGAGAATCATCCCATTATATAAGAGATAGCATTTCACTTCCTGGATGCAAAGCTATTATTATATTCATTTTGCTCTCATTAGTCTCCTTCCCCGACCACTTCCACTGGAGGTTTAGCTTCGTGTTTAGATACTGAGAGGTTGCCTTCACATGACCAGGCACTTGCAAAGGGATACAAGGGTGAATATACCCCAGTGAGCTTCCCCGGTAGGATGGCTTCTCCACCCAACCCCATGGGGAACAGCAAAGGAACTGGATAGCGACTGTGGGGTAAGTTTCCCACAAAGCAGAGCCACTTTACTTTACTGTAATGTCGAAGTTTCGGCGAGTTTTTTCCCATTTGGATATTAGCGCAGAACTGCCAAGCTATAAGCCTCAAAGAGTAAAGTTGGAGAGGCGGGGACTGAAGAATACCCCCGGAGCTAACTTGACCTGAGCTCCCTAGCGGTTTAATATATCCTAGTATGACGTCGCTAAAGAGCAGTCTAGATTGTTAATAAGTATTTGGTGTGGTGCAGGGAAAAGAGATGCGAGATTGCGTTGAATATTTGCATTGTTGTTTATATTGGCAACTCGCCGGATCCTTTCCCTTTTTAACTTGTACTCGCAAACCCCAATCTTAGTACCAATGTTTACTTCGTCTTCCTTTACGTCACATGGCTCCCAGGCATCGCAAACGACTTGTTCCCTGTGCCAATTGTAGAGGTAAAACCCAATAGTCGAGCGCCAATGTCGTTATCCGAATTACTAATTGTGACCTCGCATAGAAAAACACACTAGATGTACCCTATCCCGGGCGTCGTCTACTCATCTGTACAATGCTGAGTAATCGGTAATAGGTGACGGCAGGACGCCTTGTGCCCACTGCCAGAAGACGAACTCTCCATGCTTGCCGCTGCGGAAACAAAGACCATTTCGCTTCAAGAATGTATTACCGAACGTGCACACCTCGGTGTCGTCTAGGGAAGATTACCCCGAGGCGTCAGCATCTCATAACGGTAAGCATCAGAACCTTTGTAATGGTTACGAGACACTGGATCCCTCCTTTCCCGACCATGAGTCCTTACTCTGAGTAGCAATTGACTCATCATAATAGATCCACATAAAACTACGCAAGCGGATCACTCATGCACTGGCACGAGAGAAAACTCACCTGCCGAAGTTACCACAATAGCACAGACCTTATCCAACAAGCTTTCAACAAGCCTTGGAGGGCATCAGAGCCCTGACATCTTCACTTGGTGCGACTCATCCCGACAAAGAAGGGAACCCGGCAAGGAACTGAATTCCCCCNGATCTTGACGGCGAAGCTTCAATACCTGTCCAAACTCAACACTCCTCTCCCGCTCAAGAGCCAGTCGAATGTCTGCTTAGCAATGCCTACTCTGCCCCCACCTCAGAGCCACATGAATCCCCACGAATAGACTCCTCATCTTGGCCAGCTAACAGTATTGGATCATCAGAGTCGGTTAGCAATGAAAGCACTCCGGGTTTCCAAGAAGCGTGCTTAGTGCGATGTTTTGTCGAACACCTTGCTGACGCCGTGAGTGACTATTTCCCAATAAACTCAGGGCCTAGTGATTTCGTGCGGCTCAGCCTGATAGTACTTCCGACGGTGCCTCATCTCTTGTGATTGTATTTCAGATAAAAGTATATGCGACCTTTTTGCTTCATATTTGACTGACATAACACAGTTTGACACAACCGACCAATTCCGAGCATATAAGACAATTGTTCCTCAAGAGGCTAGGAGGAGGCCTCTTCTCCTGAATGCAATATGTACCGCTGCTGCTGGGTATCTCACAGTCTTACAATCTGCGCAGAACCCCGAGGGCGTGGTTTGTTACAATGGCCTCCCGCTTCCGAATCTCAACAAGGAATCGACGATACACTATCACAACACGTGCATATCATACATGATTGATTACTTAAACCACCCCTCCGATCCTCTCGATGATGTGTTGATTGCTATCCCCATCCTTCGTTACCACGAGCAAGTTGACAGTGAGTTCCTCCGTTCCAGGCTGAGCCGCTAGAATCTGATCGATTGGTTACAGTGCACTTGACTGGCTCGGATTCCGAGACTTATAGCAATGCGCTGGGGGCGATCTTCCGCGCCAAACAGTCAAGCTTCATGACGCATCTGAGTGACCTAAGCAATTATGGTACTAGTCTAAGCGCGCCTATTTCGAAAGAGTGCGCATTGCGGCGCTCTGCGTGCCTTATCGCCCTAAGACAGGAGATTACGGGCGTTTTATGCTACCGGAGGCCGGTCAGGCTATCATTACCGGCTCGGTATTACAACGGTCTTGCCTCGTCCCAGAAAGACACCTACGACGATTACGACTGGATAAATCACATTCTCATATGGTGTGCCTATGTTCTCAAGCACTACTACGGGTCAGAAAAGGATGCAGATACTGTAGAGCATAGTGGAAGCAGACATGAACAATGGGAATCTCTCAGGGCATTTGAACGACAGTGGGAGCTTCTCAGTCCTAACCCCCTGACCCCGTTTTTCTACAAAGAACGTGATCCAAATAGCGGACAGTTTTTCCCGATAATATGGCAAGCTAATGAGGGTAGAGTGGTTGGAATGCAGCTGATTGAATTCGGCCGTATCGTTCTGGCGGCGCACGACTTGAAGCATCAGATCCTTGGGCTCGGCGCTGCCTTGGCGATTCGAGCTGCGGAGAAAAAAATGAGACAATCTACTCGGATTATTTGTGGTCTTGCGGTATCACATAGAATCCAGCCAGCCATGACAGGGGCTTGTACTGCCATCTCCCTCTGCGGCGAGTACTTTCGTGATCCTAGAGAACAGGCCGCAATCACGGATTTGATGGCTACCATAGAAAGGGACTATGCGTGGTCGACGTCGTCTGTGATGGCTTCCTTGAGTAGTGCATGGAGGTTATCGCGAAAAGGCTCAGAGGATCTTGAATGAGAAGTACTTTGAAATGATACCAATAAGCCGTGTTTATACGATTAGGCTTCCGGCTCCTGAATGACCCTGGTGCCTTAGCCCGTTTCTCACTTCAGTGGGCTCGATAGATTTACTAAAGCACCTGTAGGTGTTAGTCTCACGATTAGTTCATTAAAGATAGAATTCAACGGGCATAGAGATTCGGCAGTTCACACTGAGTCAAGATAGCATATAGCACACGGAACATGAATGGTACAATCGAGAAATTGGAATCAATGCAAGTCTATTAACTACAACTTCCAGCTCTTGAGACTTTCTCCTCACTTTGCCACAAGCCCCCGTCTCCAAATTTTGATTGGCATTGATCCGCAAACCATATTGAACGCTTCCTTGCGTTCCAACTGCCAATCCGGATCAGGCGAAGCGAAGTCATAGCGGTGGACCAGCGATGCCAAGACCATAGTCTGCTCGAGATAGGTGATGTTGCGTCCAATGCAAGCCCGGGCACCGGCCGAGAAGGGGATGAAGCCGGACTGCATGCTCCTTCTTGACTCTGCGTCGAGCCATCTGTCGGGTCTAAAAGACTCTGGATCCGGGAAGAGGTTTTCGTTCATGTGGGAAGCGTAGATGGTCATGTTGACACTTGTGTCCCCCGCAATCCATTCGCCCATGATTTGCGCACCTTGCGGGGGTGTGCGTCTCGGGAGACCAGCTGCTGTGGGTGGCATGACCCGAAGACCCTCGTCGATGCACGCGCGGAGATATGGAAGGTCTTTGACCTTGTCGTAAGAGGCAATAACATCGCCTGGCTGCAAGACGGAGTCAAGTTCATTTCGGAGGGCTTCGAGATATTGCGGGTGTTTTATCAACAAATGCAGGGTCTGGGTCAAGGCCATAGCTGTTGTATCGGAACCGGCATTGATGATAGCTCCCACTTCAGAGACTATCTCGCCCCATTCGAGGTTGTTTGGGTTCCCACTCTTGTCTTCCATCAAGGATTGGAAGAAGTCATCGAGTTTTTCTCCCGCCTGATACCTCTTGAGACGTTCTGCAGCCAGGTGATAGACAATATCTCCGAAGGGCTGACCGTTATGGAACAGTCTCTTCCACTTGCTCGGGATCACCCCAGCAAGCCATTTTACCCAGGGGAACAGATTGTATTCCCAACAAAATGTTGAAGAGAATAGAGCAGACTGTTCCAACGAAAACCTGTAGCGTGCTCTGTATAGTGTGCCATCACGACTTTCCGCCACTACCTCATCAGATCCCTTGTCTAGTAGATCCATTTGTGCTGAAAGTGCGATGGAATTAATCGCCTCGATAGTCCACAAGTTAATCCACCTGCAGAAATCTACCGTCAAATCAGTCGGGTCTAGGTTCCAGCCATCGAGCGGTGCGGTGCAGAGCTTGTCGAGAGCTGTGAAAAGCCGCTCGGCCGTGAAAGCAACCTTGTATTCCCATCTCTCCAAGTTCTTGAGAGCGAAAGCGGCAGAGAGTAGCTTGCGTTTCCGAGCATGATCTGGCTTATCGATGACATCAAATAGATTTCGATGGGAGCCAGCCAGGACATCTTCTTTTATATCTTTGGTGCAGGGGGTGTTGTGGCCATATATATCCTTGATCGCCCGAGGGTCGCAGAACGATAGACTATTTGGTCCTATTCTTAAGATTGGTTGTTGTGAATGCTTGTGGGCAAGATACAGATCCCGCGACCGGAACCCTTGCCCGGAGAGATAGCAGTAGTTGAAATCAGTAAAGGGGGAAAGCCAGGAGTAGCTGGGGTACTTCCTGAGACCCTTTGCATCGACCAAGTACCAGATAACAGGCAATATGACAAGATATATTATAGCAACGCAGAATGCGATCGCTACTGTAGCTAACCCTAGCATTATGATAATTAGGTTAACAGCGCGCAATCAGATTTTAATGAGAGAAGTCGGTCATAGGCATCGATGTTTGTAGTCAAGGGGCGCGCCAGGGGTCTTCAGAACTACGTTTCTATCTATCGATGAACAGCTACCACTCGAAGACAGGACATATAAACTTCGGAAATGTGTACCCGTCTAAAGATAATCTTATGCATTGAAGATAGCTCATGTTGATCACGAGGACGCCACGGCTCCAGCGATGAGCAATATGCCGGGTTACCAAAAGGTTCAACCCCCGAATGGGCGCGGAGGGCCGGGCTTCGATCAAACTAGAAACAGGGAATAAATCGCCGGTGCTATAATCCGTATCATGCTAAACATCTCGGCGACTTCATGTCTAGCCATCTGGTGATCAAGAAACTCGGCGAAATATTTCCTAAAATCGCCTAGGCCAAAGTCATTTCACGTCCGCCGGTAGACAGATGGGTCCGAGAATACCCCGTACCTACTTCGTAGTTCAAGCGCTAGTCCGCGCCGCCGATCGTCATACTTGGCTCCGGTCCGTGATGTGTGTCACTCATTAATTTAACACCCTATTATAACGAATACGGGTATAATGCTATGACTGCAATAATACTGCCGTTAAGCACCAAATATAATGTCGGAAATCAATGTCTCAAGGCCTCCGTGCTTGCAAAACATTATCGTTTCCCAGCAAGCGTTCTTTCCGAGAGCTCATCATCCAGAAAAAGACTTATGAAATCCCCCGAACATGGACATCGCCGTCTATCCTCTCAATGGCGGTAAGGATATTCCAGTGGTGAGAGACAGCCTCCGAGCGCTTTCAAGCTATTCCACCTACCATGATATCATTTTAATACCTTTAATTCTACTCGCCTCTACGTTTGTCTACAATAGGGGCAGCTTATTGCCCAGACGGGATCCTTATGCCTACAAGTTGTTTGAACGGCCGCAATGCCGACTTGGTCCCCAAGCCTTTAGGCCATCCAGTACAAGGAATATAGCTGAGAAGATCGAAGCCAGCAATGCTGATTTGGTAGTATTTTGGGGATCTCAGTCGGGTGTTGCCGAAGGCTTTGCCCAACGTCTGGCCGGCGAATTCACACGTCGCTTCAAGAAAGCAGCACTTGTTGCCGACTTATCCGACTTTGATCCGCAGACAGTTGCGCTCATCCCACGAACCAAGCTCGCCGCCTTTATCATGTCTACTTATGGCGAAGGAGATCCAAGTGACAATGCGTTAGAATTTGCCTCTTGGGTTACAAGCGAGGCCGAAGGCTCTTTGGAGGGTCTGCAGTATGCTGCTTTCGGCTGCGGCAATCGCAACTATCGGCATTACAATAAAACTATTGATGACGTTGTCACCGGACTCTCCAGCCGTGGAGCCAAAGCCATGATGCCTACTGGAAAAGGAGATGAGTCAAATCGTGCCACGGAAGAAGATTTTCTCGAATGGAAAAGGAATTTTTGTTCTCTCCTCGTTTCTCGGTTTGGTCTAGTCGAGTATGAGCTCGGTTACGAACCCGAGATTGAAATTATTGAAGACGATCCCGAGGTCGCAGTCCAGTTGCCTAGCCATGACCCCTTTCTTAGAGGCACCACCCTGAGGCAAGGTCTCTCTAAGGTTGTACCCATCCCAGTTGCGACACAACATGTGATTGCTACCTACCAGGAGTCCGATCGGACTTGTGTCCATCTCGAACTCGAATTTTCAGCCCATCGTGAGATCAAATACAAGACAGGAGATCATATTTCTATTTGGCCAGTAAATCCAGCAGAGGAAATTTCCAGTTTACTCCAGATTCTTGAGCTAGAATCAAAGAAAGATACCCAGATTCGCATACTACCGCGAGACAGCAGCTATTCTGAGCTCAAAGTTCCAAGCCCCACAACACCCTACGCACTCTTCGCTCATTACCTCGAAATCTGCGCGCCGGTTCCACGAGAGAGCGTATTATTCTTAGCCGACTTTGCCCCGACAGCCAGGGCGAAAGCGGAACTGAGAGCTCTAGCGCAGACCAAAGACGCATATGCGCAGTTCCTCAAGCACCATATTGTCACGCTCTCCCGGCTTCTCAATTATGTCACAATGATCGAGCCTTCAGTGACGTGGGCTGGCCTACCACTACCATTTGTCGTCGATATCCTACCTGCGATGAAGCCGCGTACGTATTCTATATCCAGCTCTCCCGCCGTATCGCCTCGGCAGGTGAGTATCACGGTGTCTACAAACCCAACAAGACTAGAAGCGAAACCAGATATTGCCATCCCGGGCCTTGCCAGTACTTTCCTTTCGTCGTGCCCACCGCGCGGAATAGGAACGGATAGGAACAACGATCAAACGCCAGCAGCTCCGTGGGTCATACATGCGCAGGTGCGCACTTCAACGTTCAGGCTCCCGGTCTCCCTCTCCGTGCCCATCATCATGGTCGC
>JAPUUL010001213.1:0-10889 GCA_029590625.1 Lasiodiplodia mahajangana | reverse complement strand
CATCTGCCCCTTTTTCTAGCAATAACTCCACTATGTCTCGATGTACACCCGAGGCGGCGGCGGCTAGTGCTGTCACGCCGGCCGTTGCCCCTGGCGGCGCATTAATATCGGCGCCAGCGTCAAGGAGGAGCCGGACGATAGCCAAGTGGCCTGCCTCGGCAGCGGCTTGAAGGGCTGTCCGCCCGTGGTAGCGCCCGGCTGGAGAGTTGACGTCTGCGCCAGACTCAAGTAGTAGCTCAACGAGTGGCATGTGGCCAATAGCACACGCCTGATGTAGAGCTTTGCGGTTGCCGTTGTTTCCGCCTACGGCATCAACTTCGGCGCCAGCAGATATGAGCATACGAGCAATGTCTATGTGCCCGAAGAGACAGGCAGCTTGGAGTGCCGTGTTGCCGTAGTACCCCCGAGGCGGAGCGTTCACATCGGCGCCTTGGGAGAGAAGATGATCAACACGTGGCAGGTCACCGTCTTTTGCAGCTAGTTGAAGATCTGTCCAGCGTTCTTCTTCGTCTCCCTCATCTTCATCTTCCTCTCGTAAGACATCTCCTCCGCCCAGGAGGTGAGCATCTGAGTGTATGTCTTGGTTTTTAGCTCTGCCGAAGGGTATGGACTTCAGCTGAGAAGCCATATTTTTTAAGAATGATATATAGTTCGGTAGATGATTAGAATAATGCCCTTATACCTGCTTGGCTGTTAGCTTCTCGGTCAATAAACCGGGAAAATCCACTCGTGGCTAACCTGATTTTACCTTTCGCATACTTCCTCGCAGGATGCGAACACTACGGTTTTTTTTTATTCTGGAAAGTGGGAGAAAATAACCCTTTTAGTCATAAGAGGCTCTTGAGGACTCTTTGCCTCCATTTCTACCTCTGTTCGATGTAGATTGAGTTTGTATAGTGCGGTGGCACCACGTAAATATTTCCTAACATAAGTCGGCGTGGTGTTGTTGAGATCGACCCAACCCCAACATCAAATGTTAAACGTGTAAAGTACTTACCTAGTTTAGGTGGTTGACAGCTTTGAGCTAATGCACTGTAGCCCGTGCTGTGCCCCGCCATGTTAGGACTATCTGTTCCTACTAGCGCTGCCCAGGTGGTTCTTAGTGCGGGACAGGGAGAGCTGACGGCGGCGTTTACTTATCGCCGGTCAAGTATCTAGATTCTAGATTATACATCGTCATTGAAACTTCCTTTCCAACCGCCAGGCTTTAACCAGCGTCTAGTTTCGTTGTTCTGCGAGCCATGCGAAACAATCCAGCATGGCATATATAGCGCCAATACACAGGCCCAACAGTATTCGACATGCAATCCGCCTCGGGTTGTTTCCCGACGAGCCTGAGTGCTTGGTTGTAGCGTATGTTGGCCCACCGAGTCTTGCTTGCTTATGTCCTCTCACAATGTCCTCTTTCATACTGAACATTACATACGTAGCAAGACAAACCGCCTCGAGGTATGGAAGCTCGAAGACTCCGGAGCCCTCGCCCATACGGACACTCAATACGTCAATGGCACCATTTCTATGCTGCAACGTTTGCGACCGCGAGATGCTGACGCCGACCTGCTTTTTGTTGGAACCGATAGGTTCCAATACTTCACTGTTGGTTGGGACCCGGCAAAGGAAAGACTTGATACGGTCCAGATGTTCTTCGACGAAAACGAAAAGCACCTGCGGGACTCCCAGAGCCAGGACAAGTGCATTGTCGACCCAACTGGCCGGTTCATGGTGGTGCTGCTTTGGGAGGGAGTCATCAATGTCTTGCGCATGCATACGGTCAAGAGCAAGAGGCAAACATTGAGCTGGATGGACCAGATCCGAATATCCGAGCTTTTCATAAAGTGCGCGAGCTTCCTCCACGTCGAAACCGGCCATCCCAAGATTGCTTTTCTCTACCAAACCCGAACCGAACAACCCGACTGTCATCTCGTCTCCTACCGGCTAACTGCCGACGACAAAAATACCGAAGTGTCGAGGTTTGAGGTCCGCGACCAGATTGATCGTATGGAGATTGAAGACCCGGGTTCTGCTCTGTTGATCCCAGTCTCGAAAGGCGAGGAAGACCAGAAGAGATATCTTAGCCGGAATGCCGCCTCGGCGCGGGCCCAGTTAGGCGGCCTAATTGTTCTCGGCGAAACACGGCTTCTCTACTATGACGATGCCGCCAAGAAGAAGGTTGAGACGGCTCTTCAAGAAGCATCGATTTTTGTCGCGTGGGCTGAATACGATGTTTCCCATTATTTTGTCGGCGACGACTACGGGAATCTCTGGCTATTAGAGATTCTGCTCGACGGCGTTGTCGTCACGGGCATGGAAATGAGGAAGATAGGCACCATTTCACGACCAAGCTGCCTCGTCTTTATTGGGGACAGCACCCTTTTTGTCGGATCGCATTACGGCGATTCGCAAGTGTTCCACGTCGACGTTAGCAAGGGCACAATAGAGTTAATACAGACTTTACATAATATTGCGCCAATTCTTGATCTGACTATTATGGACATGGGAAATCGAGAAGGCGAAGGCCAGACATCGAACGAATACTCCTCGGGACAAGCAAGGATTGTCACTGGGAGTGGCGTACATAAGGATGGCAGCCTACGAAGCGTACGGAGTGGGGTGGGCCTTGACGACATAGGAGTCCTCGATTCCATGCATAATGTCCGTTCATTATTCTCATTAAGATCTAACGGCGCGGTGAAAACAGATACTTTGGTTGTCTCATTGTTAACAGAGACGAGAATATTTATCTTCGGTTCAACTGGGAATATTGAAGAGGTTGATGATTTTAAGGGGATCATACTCACAGAACCAACGCTCTTGATTCAAAATTTACCAGATGGTCGACTGCTCCAGGCGACTCCGAGTAGTCTGTTGCTGATTGACCTTGAGAGTGGCGTAGCAGTATCAAGCTGGCGGCCGGCTGAAGGAGAGATCACCAATGTATCTGCAAACGATCAGTGGATTCTCCTTTCAGTTGACGGGAGAGTGCTTGTTTCTCTCCAAATCGGACAGGACTTGATCAAGATTGAACAGAACGACCTCGGCGATTCGGATCAAGTTGCCTGCGTCCATTTGCCCCCACAGTACCCTAGCATCGGCATTGTAGGATTCTGGAAATCGGGTTCGATTTCTATTGTCGATATCAAATCTCTACAATCTCTACATGGTGAGAGTCTTAGGCGAAGGGATGACAACGCTTCAGTGCCGCGTGACATTGCAATGGCCCAGATCCTCCCAAAAGAAGTTGCTGGGCCAACCCTATTCGTGTCTATGGAAGACGGCTACGTTGTCACCTTCAATGTGTCTAAGAACGACTTTTCCCTTTCTGGTCGGAAGATGGTCGTTTTAGGCACGCGTCACGCACGGCTGCAACTTCTCTCTCGGCCCAATGACATGTATAATATCTTTTCAACAAGCGAAATACCCAGTCTCATATATGGGTCGGAAGGTAGAATCGTCTACTCAGCTGTGACGTCTGACGATGCGGTGTGCGTTTGCCCCTTTGACTCTGAGGCTTTCCCGGATTCCATTGTGGTAGCAACGGAGAAAGAAGTCAAAATTTCGATAATAGACACAGAACGTCGTACACACGTTAATCCTCTCCCCATGGGTGAAACGGTTCGGCGAATCGCATACTCAAGGTCCGAGAGAGCCTTTGGACTAGGTTGCTTCCACAGGGAAGTGAAAGACAACGAAGAACTCATCATCAGCTCTTTCAAACTGGTAGACGA
This sequence comes from Lasiodiplodia mahajangana, assembly GCA_029590625.1. Lineage (NCBI taxonomy): Eukaryota > Fungi > Ascomycota > Dothideomycetes > Botryosphaeriales > Botryosphaeriaceae > Lasiodiplodia > Lasiodiplodia mahajangana. Next base: position 7,164 of record JAPUUL010001213.1, on the reverse strand, counting down.
AGTCATCTTCAAGCAGCTTGGCAAAGCATTCATTCTAGACAGCTCTCCTCGGATCGAAATGGTGGAGGCTGTGATCCGTGCAGAATTACCAGATTCCTACGGGAATAGAGCTGAGAGGTTCATCGTAGGGACAAGCTATCTTGATGACGCGCAAACGGTCACTGCACAGAATGACAAGCGAGGCCGCATCCTAGTACTTGGGATTGACAGCGAGAGAGAACCGTATCTCATCACTGGTCGGCAACTTAAGGGCGCTTGCAGAGCCCTCGCAGTCATGGGGGACAAGATTGTCGCCGCGTTAGCTAAGACCGTTATCGTTTATTCGTATTTGGAGGCGTCTACGACCAACGCCGAGATAAGCAAACTTGCGTCGTATAGACCAGCAACATACCCGATCGACTTGGTTGTCGAGGGAAACACTATAGCCGTTGCGGATCTAATGAAATCCATGAGCCTAGTGGAGTTTACACCTGCCGAGGATGGGCAGCCACCGAAGCTTACAGAAGTATCGAGGCACTATCAGTCAGTCTGGGCGACGGCATTGTGCCATATCGAAGGGGATGAGTGGCTAGAATCGGACGCCCAGGGAAATCTCATTGTGTTGCGCAGGAACGCGACAGGTGTAACAATAGATGATAAGCGAAGGATGGAGGTTACAGGCGAAATCAATCTTGGGGAGATGGTGAATAAAATGCGCAAGGTTACCGTCGACGCGAGCGACAACGCTATCGTCGTACCGAAGGCGTTCGTAGGCACAGTAAGTCCCCTGGGATATCCAGCAGCAGCCATAGTTCCTCTCTGCTAACTACTTTTCGCGAAGGTCGAAGGAGGGGTTTATCTCTTTGGAATGATCTCACCGAGATATCAAGATCTGTTAATACGGTTTCAAGAGAAACTCGCCGACGTGGTAGAGACGACAGGTGGCATAAATCTTAAGAAATATCGATCCTTCCGGAATGAAGAGCGTGAGTCGGATGGACCTTGGCGTTTTGTTGATGGGGAGCTGCTGGAGCGGTTCTTAGATCTCGATGAAGGCCAACAGGAGACAATATGCGAGGGATTGGGCCCCAATGCGGAAGCGGTGAGGAATATGGTAGAGGAGTTGAAACGCATGCATTGATCGATACGACAGACAAAGCAAAGCATATGAGATATTACGATAGCATACACATGGATAGACACATGATGGTATGGGTTATTATTAGATAGATATCTGCTGGCGGTATTAGTCGGTTTACTTATGCCTCTATTCTAGACTAGGTAGTCTGGGCTCCTGGTATCTACAGACAATTAGTATGCTAGATAGGTAGGCACTCAACTTGAATGCATAAGTAAGTATTGTACCTCGTCCTAAGTCTCTGTACCCAGAGCAAGCACTTATATAAATGCGCTGACTGTGTTTCACGTGACCTTTACGAGCTGTGTTTTCAAGTGGTCTGTCAGTGGCCAATGCGTCGGCCTCCTGACCAATCAGGCTCGGGCAATTCCAATTCTCGGGTACAACAGGGTGCAACGAGGTGCCTGAGGCTGCGGCGCTAAGCTAAGCTGGCTGCGTTGTCTGGAAACATTACCGAACTTATCTATTTTGCGGGTGCTGGAAAAAAGACCTCAAGCTCAACGCCGACTCCTCCTCCGCCTCCNCGACCTGCTGCTCGTGGCAGACCAGGCCGCGCCGCCGCCGCTAAATCCAAGCCGGTTTATGTGGTTGATGACGAAGATGAGGACGAAAGCATGCAAGATGATGAACCAAGTGATGATTTCGCCATGGATGACAGCGAATAAACTTTGCCCCGGATTTCACATTCGTTTGTGAACGGAGCGGAGCGCCTTTACTTGTCCTACTCGATTAGACCAGGTATCGATCCGGGGGAGAACGAATTTCTGTATGAGGCCGGGGGTGAATTGNAAAAAAAAACGGGAATGTGTAGGCTTGATTTCATTTTGATAATGACCNTTTTTTCCCCTTGGGAGGCGGTATATGATACGGAAGGGTTCAGCCTAGGAGTCGGAGAGGGATCGATGCTGTCGTTGGTTGCTATATACTTGCTTCTGCAACGATTGGCATTCATTACCGAAGAGCTGCGCGTTTTTCCTTTTTGCTCACTGTCTTCCCTCAGAGGCCATTTCCCTTTTACGATGAATTCGTATGGATCGGCGTGTATATTCACATAGCACACATAATAGGAACCGATGCCTACTTGATTGCAATCGTGTTGTGTTTACTGACATAAGTCCTACTGCCCGTGAATGATTGAGATTGAACTAACTGAATATGTAGTTCCCCTTGAAGAGACAATTGTATCTACACAACAAAAACGATGCCACATTCAAGTTCATTTTGTCTAGTACTTTTCTATTGCCTTCGCGGTCCTCATAGCAACTTGTACGCAATAACAGGGCGAACTTCCAAATACTCCAATCTAGATATGTACGTAACGTTATCGTAGGTCTTTGTTTGACCCCTGAATAATTGGGTATGCGCCACAGCCCAGACTACACCATGAGACATAATGCCGTAACATATCACTACTCACCATAGTCGCATTAAGTGACGAAAACAGTTCTTAGAAACATGAGACTCTCGTATGCCTGAAACCTACAATCGCCGAATTACAGAAGGATTAATTACTGCTACCGAAACCATCCCGAATCAACAGACCTGATGATACACCCCAACTCCGTCGTCGACCTGGCCCTAGCCCATATGCCCACACCCCACAGCCTACAACCAGCGTCGTAATTCTCGCCTCGTGTTTTCCTCATTCGTGATGACATTGATGGAAGGCCTCCAATGCAGACGACCAACCTGCAAAGTCTTGCAACGTATGCTCTCGTTCTATTGCTAAAAACGAGCCCCCCCTAGCGAAACAATTGCCGCATGCGTCACGTGTAAGATTAAAATTCAACCCTGAACCCCAGGCAGACGATCAGGCTGATTGGCACTCCACAAAAGTGAAAGCATCACCCAAAAGCTTCTTCGGCCGTGATTATCATAACCTCAGCCACTGGCATCTCTCATTTTTATCCATTAATTCATATCGAGCCACCGTGTTGCACAAGTCAGTCGTGGGGATAGAGCGTAGCATAATCCACGTGTGCACACTTGTCGAAAGTGGTGTCGTTAGTCCTGACGGGTGGCAGTTTAGGCAGCCACAGGCTCCTCCACGCCCTCTACACCGACCTCCTCAGACTCGAAGNCCCTTCTTAGGGGCCTCGGGAAAGTCCGTCTCTTTTGATGTTGGGCTTCGGGGCGGCCTTTCGGGCGGGGCTCAGGAGAGGCGGAACCACGGTGGAGCATCATCTGCGCCTTGGCGGTATAGTCGCCCATGTACTGCTTCGTGATCTCAGTGGCCTGCGAAGTGTGCTTGCTAGCAACCTGACGGAGCTGTTCGGTCTGGTTGTTGAGCATGTCGGAGCCCTCCTTCACATAGTGGTCGATGAGTTCCTGGTTGGTAGTGTAGATGAGGGGCGCCAGGAACAGGACAGTTGTTCCAATCAGGGCAAGGCCCCAGTAGGGAACAACCTTAGCCAGGAAGTAAGAGAAGAAAGCGCCGACTGCGGCCTATATGAATCTCTGTTAGTACCGGGTGTAAGTAAGTTGAACACGGTATTGAGGTGGCTTACAGCGGTTGAAGCAGGGACGTTCTCAGCGAATAGAATTCGCTGGGCCTCGATGACGAAAAAGTTGATAAGCTCGTGAACATCGCCAATTAGGGCATCAGTAGTCTCGCGGGAGACGGTGTAGTACTTGCGAGGGCGCAACTGGGTAGCGAGGCCATGACCAAGAATAGCCTTTCCGGTGACTTCGGCGAGCACGGTAACGCCAAGGGCCATCCATGTGAGTTTAAAGAAGTATCGGATGATATCGAGGTATCTCACGGCGAAGATCAGGGCAACTGTGCTGGCGTAGGCAATAGCAGACGCACCTGTTAACAGCGAAAATCGGTTAGCACCACTTGTGGGTAACTATCACGAGATCAAGGCCAGTATCAAGCTTACGAGGATTGTTCCATGATAGCAACTCGGAGAAGAACGAGTGGTAATGTGTCAAGGGTTGGCCGGTGGCGGCGGGTGTCGCGGGAGTACGGCGAGCATTAGCAAGGTTGGAGAACTCGGCACCGGTCTTAGCGGTCTGGTCCTTCATGGTTGCAGCAACGGGGCCTATCCAGGATGATAGGGTTAGCAGAGATCGGATAGGATAGCGAGGGCTTCTTGAAGTGTGTGATAGCAAGGTCGTAGCTCCAGGGATGGAGGGGACATACCGTTGGCGAGTTGATCGTAGGCAGCTTTGGCGTCTGTGGTAGGTAGGTTAGAAGATGATTAGTTCTGCGATGACGTCGTAGAGACGAGGCGGAAATGGGAGGGGTGTGCTCTAGTTAGTATGCGCTCGCTACCTAATGGTAGGTCTGATTGCTATAGTCGCTATTGTGTAGGGCTTGACATAGGTGGTCGAGAGGTAGACACAAATATTTCTTGGGGACACTATGATATGGCACAGTTAGAATTAGCCTAACAGAACGAATGGAGAGTGTTGGCGTTGTATGTTAAGCAACAATAGCAGCGGGGTGGTGGGCTGTATGTGTTTGGTGTCGCCTGTATGACCCCTATGCAGTACAGCAGACAGACAGCACACGAATACGCACGCACACACGCACCGCATATGCAGCATCCGAAACTTACCTTACTGCCTTTAAAGGTATCGACAGAGCTGCCGCCATTGGCGGGGGACTCGGTAGCCATGATAAGAGGTGGTGGTGTTGTTGTTGCGGGTCTCAGGCACGGGATAAAGCTTGCGAATAGATAAATATTGCGGTTTTGGTGAATGCTTAGGTCTGTCGAGTTTCAAGCGAGGTACCGGATGATTCCTATCTTTCTGCCGTTTTGGGACAGTGAGCGCGTTTCTTTCAGGTAGGTAGGTAGACAGTTTGCGTGTTCGCGAGAGACAACGTGTATACACCGGGACAGGGAATCAAGGTAACCTCCCCTCCTCCTAAGTAGATTGCGACACTTGCCGTTCGAGACCGGTATGCAAAGGGATTAGTAGCATCATACCTTTTTTTTGTTCAGCTCTCTCTCTCGCGGTAAGTTTAGGGATTGAGGTGAGCAGGTAGGTAAGTCAAGCAGAGTAGGCACAGATTGGTGGTCTCTTATTGTTGTGATTGTTGTGTAGGATAGGGTTGGAAAGTATCAGTATCATTTTATTTATTATCTTTTTTTTTCTTGCTATCAAACTGGGTCAGGTCCGAATGAAGCCAGTAGGTACCGGAGTATAGGTAATGACAGCCAGACTGTGCGCCTGAGCAACCACGCCTGGGAAACTTATGGATGCATGGTACCTACTGTAAGGCAGTGAATGATTTCATCGAAGTGGGTGATCCCCTAATGTGGCTAGTGCTTTGAAGCTACAGTGGGTTGCGATGCCTATTTACAGTATCATACAGCATGCCCTACCTTACCCTGGGCAGCTGCCTAGGTAAATATGAAGGTATCTCATGACACCATCTAAATGCCCAAGCTGTCAAGCTGTTTCAGTGCGTAAAGCGCCAACCTGACACCCTACTTAGCATTTCCTAGCATTACCTACCACCCTCCTCGACCCAAAAATGCATTTATTCAGGTCCTCTGCTTCATGACAGCTATCACCTCGACTTGTCACGCGCTGCCTTACCGAAGGTAGATAGACAGGTACATGCCTAGCACCTATCTAAGGTCTGTCGGTTAGGTAAGACGGCAGGTATGCTGCACGCTAGCTCCCCAAGCTACGACCCGTACTTGGGTAGCCACCCCTGTCATCGCTGATCGCTTGTGCATGACTGGCCGATTCCACCCTGATAACGGACTGCGTTTCATCATGTCCACATCAGCTCATCCAGTCTTCCCACCTCTGCCTATGCAGTAGCTGCTCCCTCGTCACACAACCTCAACCTCGTTTAGTCTCCCTAGGCAGATATCTAAGTTGGCGCATTTATGAAGAAAGCAAGAGGACGACACGTATACGAGAACATTAAGGGCAAGAAAAGCAGCAAACACCTATCTGCCATACGTGGAGTTTTTGTACGGTTCTCGGTATTAATACAGTGTGACATAGGCAAATGGCGTCACCCGGAAGTCTGTCTGGAGCTTTTTTTTTCCTCTTGCCAAGTTACATGTGATTTGTGCCCACTTCCTTCAGAAAGAACACCCGTTCGCCCCTCCAACCCTTCTAGACCGTTCCCTGTGCGACCAGGTTCCGAATGACGCACCAGAATCCCCGAGCCGATTTCTCCCTGTAGTACATGATGTTCATTCTACTTTACGCATAACCGCCCGTATCGTTCTACTTTTGATTTTCTAAGACGGGATATTGATAAATAAAATCGGAAAATCTACGTGTTCATTTTTTTGTTTTGTTTTGTTTGGGACAAGAGAAGAGCATCAAGTCGGCCGCCTGGGCACGAAATGTTGTTAGCCGGTGTATTTGGATATCATAGTTCTATCTGTCTCAGCTATGGGAATCATGCACTTCAGAATCTGCAGTCAAGAAAAGCAATGATACCCTCCACTTTCCAAAGCTCGTTGTCTCCTGTACTCTCGCTCCGCCCCTTTACGAGACTCCTTTATATAATACGTGCCGAATGTCTCTTATAAAATCTGTGCCTTTCAGCTCCGTGTGAAGCTTTCAAGTCTATGCCGTGATTCTATGGTGCGCATCCACATGCCGTCCTCTTTTCGACAACCGCCTTCTGAATCTTCCATCGCTAGGCGACTAGGTGCCCGGGCCCAGCCGCCCGTTCTATCGCAAAGCGAGAAAGCAATGCAAAATTTATCTCCGCCATCCCCAAAAGCCTCCGGAACCTGTGTTAGAAGTCGCTGACGAGACGGCTGTAGGTGCGCTCCTGGCACTACTCCCAGTCTCCGTCCTGGTCAAAGCAAACAATCCCATTACGCCCGGGTTTGATGCACTAGCTGCTGACCCTGGTGTATCACCTGGTGCTAGCCCGCAAGCTTTCCGCAGTGTCTCTAGCTTCTGTTTGTATTCATCCGCCTCTTGTCGAGCGATCGCCTCGGCTGTCTTGGCCTGTACCAAATCCGCCACGAGCGTGTCGTAGTCAGTCGGTGAATTAGACTCCGTTTGCGACCGTATAAGGGATGACGAGCGCTGGGCAAATGCGGCCTGCGTGTTGG
>JAPUUL010001212.1:0-10890 GCA_029590625.1 Lasiodiplodia mahajangana | reverse complement strand
CTCTCGAGTGCAAAGTGCAAGTGAGTGGTGCGAAGTGCCCCGGGCTGGTGGCGGACACGAAAGTTGTCGGCGGCTCAGTCAATAAGTCAGTGACGGCTCTGTTGGATCATTGGCCAGCAGTCTGCCACTACTCTGTTCCGATCGTCGCATTGTGTCAGTTGAGAGGGCAATTCCACAACCATCACATTCGATACACAATAATTACATGATTAACCCAGCACGTGTTGTGGGTGCATAGGATAGAGGTAAGACACTATATATCCACACTTCTCCTTGACACCTTGAACCCAACAGGTGCCCGTCGCATGGAAGATTATATATGTGGGACGCTACCCTGTTCTCTTTCCTCCTTGTCTTTCTCCGGAAACACGGGAACACGCACGAACACCATTCTCTCTCTAAATCCAAGTCGAGAAGGCGGTCTAGCTGCTGACCCAGCCCTAGACCAGGAGCCAGGACGGTGCACAAACAACCGTACATAGAATCTAACGCCCAATAAGCGAGCCGAGAGCCGCAGCCTTGGAACCTATCGGGGGAGCATGTTTCGAGAAGGCTGTGCATCTGAATAAGACAAGACGAACGAGACATCCTCCATCACAGGCCTATTCGTGTCAAAAATTTCTCTTTCTGGCCTATTCTCTCATCGAGCCTATTGCTTGCGACCGCACATAGTGCAGGCTTAGAATACCTACCTAGCAGTCACATAGTAAATTGAATGATGGCAAGTCTAGGTCGGTCGTTCAAGCCGTCCACATATTTCTCTTCGATTTCGAGACGGCCAGCAGGGCCAAATAGAAGCTTATCCAACATGTCGAACTCATCCGATGTGTCGCCGCTCCCTTCTCCAGACTTCCGGTCCGAAGACATCGTGCTTTCAGCAAGGCCCTCGCCAGGACTCACCACCGACAACCCACAACCGCCGCGATCCCCACACAGCTACTTGAGAAGCAGTAGTAGGTAGTCTTCTCGTCTCTTCAGCTGTCGAGCCCCTTCATTTTTNGAACCCATCGCTTTTGTCTTGTCTTGCCGATGCTTCTTGTTGTCCTCAGAACACCACGACGCCAGCTGCATCTATCACCTTCGGAGGCTAGAGAGATGCGTAGTACGCCGGCTTATCGAGGCCTATACAGATAAGCACATCATACAGTCAGTAGCTTGGATGTTGCGTGCTGTGAAAGTTCGATGGTTCTCTGGTTTGCATTGTGTCGGTTGCACTACTAGCTACTTATCCAGGGCAGTTCAGGGGGGTGGTATTGCGGTGTGAACCAACCCTGCCAAAGCTGGCGGCGAAAATAGTGGTTTGCTATTCGGTTACAGCGGGTGCCAGGCACTAACGCTGTCAATCAGCAGCGCCCAGTCCAAACCAACCCTCTTTCCCCTCCCCCTTTCTAATAATAATACTAAGCCGCCAAGCTACGTCCAATCCGGGCTGGTCCCGTCTTAAATTCTCCGGTAGCTTCTTTCGAAGCTTGTCCCTTGCGTCATAAGTAACAGCGGGCTAACCGATTTGTCAACTGAATCAGGTACTCGTTCGTCTCCACGCTCAATCAACGCCGACGAAGCATCAACTTCGGGTCCTACAAAATTGACGCCTCCGCGAAGCCAACCGATTGCCATTGAACTACCCGCGCCTAAGAAAGTTAGCAGTGCACCTGTGTATACTCCACCCGCACCTCTGTCCGCCCGCGGGGATTTGCCAGGGTAATGTCATGACCAAAACATAATTGCCACGATATTTGTAAACTAACTACTATTTCTAGTGGCTATTTCCCCTTACATGAGGAGCAAGCACGTGTCTATCGCCCTCATCCGTTCCAGCTCGACGCAACTAAGGCTCGCATGAAATCGATACAACGTGCATCTAAGAATAGCCCTTCTTCCGGCATTCAATCTACTAGCCGTGCTGTCGGAATAGGTGACGTTGGTCCGGCCACAACGAACGTCCCTCCTGCCAAAGCCGACCGGGCCATGGAGATACCGCAGTTCAATGTGGGCAGCCTTAGGCGACCCGAGTCGGCTTCCTCGTCGACTACTCCTGTAGCTTCCTACATGCCTCTTGGGGATCGGAGTAGTCCTTTGCCAATGGGCAAGTATTACCCTTCCAATTATGAGAGAAGAAAGGACGAGAAGAAGGGCAAGCATCGACCTAAAACCTCCGACTCGACAACATCCAGCTCCAGCAAATCAGAAGTGCCGGTGCCGCATATTACCCAGCCCTCTACCACGGGCCATTCACGAAACGAATCCGAAGCAAAACGCCGATTACAGCAGTATCAGCGCGACATGATTGCACAAGCGACGATAGCACTCAATCGTGGTAGTGCCACCGAAGCGGCCCTAGGACCTATCCGGTCGTTAGGATTCACCAATATGATCAAGCCAAGCAAGCCACGGTTAGCCCCGTTAGGGAGCCCGGGTCCCGTCACACCTATGGAGCTGGAAGGTTCTGCTGGTGGATATCTTGAAGTGCATAGGACAGCCGAAGTCCAACTTGAGCTTACTCCTCCGAATAGAGGCGAAGAGGAGCGGATAAGAATACGACAGGATGGCGACACCTCACCCGCGGTGGAATTGGGACCCAGTACAAGTACATTATGAGCTACCGGGAACAAGTGGACACCGAGTGCCACCGCTGAGCGGTGTTCCGATGGCAACCTGCATGTAGTGTGGGTGAACGAATCCCAGTAGTCACAACCAGACTATGTGAATGGGATCTTAATAGTATCGATAATTGAAGGGCTGGCCAATCTTTTTCGGGAACTGCATTATATCGAGCACACAGGCACACCGGCTGCCATTTCTCTTAAGATCTCTTTTGATGATACCCCATTGCATTCATCCGGACGGACAAAAATTACTATTTTGAGGACAGCTACGAAATACATACGTCGTCGACGATACAGCGATCATTTCGCGACAACAGAAATTCTAACACGGCTACGGAACGGCTGCAACGAATTCTTCCTGCACATAAATCAAATTTGCTGCATTTTGCTTCATTTTACTCTGCTGATAGATTTCTATTTTGTGTTTGCTAAGATACCGGGATGAGGAATGCTGCGCGCAAGGTTTAGGTCAACGGCCGCCGGACTGGGGAGAAAAGCGACCATCGCAGACTGCAGGCGTTGCGCTTTTCCGTTCGGGTCTGGAATCCGCTTTTCATCACCCTATTTCTGTAGGGCCGGTCAGTAGGGATTTTGGGGCGAAAAAAATAAGGGCGTGGGTTGATGTCATGTTATCATAATTGAAAGCGGGCGCGCGAGCACATACCTCAGAAAGAGAGTGAGATTGCCGAAAGACAAGAGATGAGATCGGAGTTAGCTAGGATCAAGGATGTACCTGTGGGTCCAACCTTATTGAACCCACGAAGCACCAGTGCTGAGTGGGGGTTTTTATCCGTAACCCTACGTTTTCTGTAACTTTTTATAAAATATTAAGAAATAATAGCTAAAAAAAATCGTAAAAATAATCGGGCTACGTAGGGAGGTAGAGAATTTTATTCCGAACCTAGTGATATAATTCTTTTTATTGTACGGCTTGTTTTGGTTGATTTTGGCTTATTGGCCATAAACCTACGAATAGTTTAATAAGCCGAATTCAACCAGAATACGCCGTACAATAAAAAGAATTATATYACTAGGTTCRGAATAAAATTCTCTACCTCCCTACGTAACCCGATTATTTTTACGATTTTTCTTGGTTGATTGCGACCGGTAAAACTAGTCTTCGCAACTAAAAGTTACAGAAAACGTAGGGTCATAAATAAAAACACCCACTCAGTACTGGTACTGCGTGGGTTCAATACGGTTGGACCCACAGGTAAGAGACACTAAGATTTGCAGACTGATTTCGCGGTCTGTGAGATTGAAACATGGACCATCCTTGCTGGCACGATTTTGAGATAAGCAACCGTAAACTACCTTGCGAGAACGTGGTAGTGATATATTTGTCGATATTGTTGACGGCAAGAGTTGCCCAAGTTATTGTGAACCCGCAGTGAGATGCAGCACGAAAAGGCCTCCCGCGAAAGCGTCATTCGTACTATTGATTCGATGACATAAAACCACCAAAGGCGGTGGTCGATATCTACCAAGAGCCAGTCATAGCAACTACATATTTGCCTTTCCCGATTAATCATATAATATCATCTAACCCTCCACATCAAGAAGAATGTTCGCTTATGTACGCTTAAAAAAAGATACAAGTATAATTAATCCGGCTGCTCAGCCAGCAAGTCCCAACCAGAGTCAATAGCACGTTACTTAGAAAATCGACCCTTTTACTATAAGAATTTTTTTTTCTCCCTTTCCAAGTCAGGCTCGGCTAACAAGCCATGAAAGCGAGGCCCTCACGCTATTTTGCAATAATTCGCAGGGAAACTACCCTTGACGCCTTCTAACTCTCCCACCCACCAATCGTCTAGGGTATCGGTTTTCTTGACGATTTTGATTCTGTCGCCCTCACGGAACGAGAGATCACCGGCTCCCTGTCCACTGTACGCATACTGTGCCACTACAAACTCTTCAAGCTGCTTTGACATAACCCGTTTAGGTGGTGGGGGTGGAGGAGGCTTCTTCTTTGCTACGAAAGAGGTCCCGCTGCCTGTTGTATTAATCGACGTAGTTGATGCCACTGTAGATGCAGTAGATGGCGGACGGTTATTGAAATAGTCAGGCTGTGGCCGTAGCGAATTTGGAGAGGCACCCGGTGTATACTGCTGTCCTAGCCTAGATGCCGTCGTAAAATCAGTAGGCGTTAGGTTGTTCACAAAAGACGGCCGCGACCCAAGTACGGGGCTTGGATGAGACGACAACGTAGTCGTTGACGGAATGCGATTGGGTCGGGGCCCTACGTTTCCATTGGATGATGATATCAACCCAGACGATGAGCGCCGAGGACCGTTTACCACAAGATTAGGGGTTAACGGAGGGCCTGCCCGGCTCCGGTCCTGGAAGCCCGGATCATCAGGAAGTTTCATGGGCTGACGTACGGCTTTGCCAGTAGCGATGCAGGTAATGGACTCAAATTCGCGCTTAGCGGGTTCGTACCCAGCTGACCAAACGGCGACAACCTCTTCCATAGGTGGTGGCGGAGAAGGAAAGTCATGTTTTTCGCAGTAATTATGCAAGGTCGTGTAGTATAGGCCGAGGAACCTGTTTTGGAGGCTCACTACCGAGTCAATGAGGAGCGGTATGATGCTGAAAGCCGCGGTCACGATAGGCGGCAGAGTCTCCCTCAAGTGTGTATCGGCAGCATGAAAATCCTCGGCCACACGGGCCAATTCCGCCTCTAGCTTGGCAAGTGTTGCCTCCTCTTTCGATGATTTTCCTGGTTTCCTTTGAAGCTTAGTGGTTTTATCCTGAACCTTTTCGTAATCCAGTCTCTTGTTCTCTCTCTTCTTGATTGTTTTCCGCATTGGGTCAATGTATTCTCGGGCACGAGTAGCAGGTTTAACAACCCTCGCCTCTATAAGTTCCAATTCCTCCAGAAGCTCTACCTTTAATTCAGCGTATACCTCCTTCAAGCGCAGAGCCTGTTCCAGCTGGATCTCCGGCGTAGGGGCCGCTGGTTTTCCCAAGCCCTCAGACGCGCCGACGATAGGGTCCCATAGCCCATCATATTCGGTAGCGACGCCTAATTGTGTCGAGGAGAGATTGATCCATGATTCACGCCATGATTTTGCCGCGTCGATGATCTATAGAGTTGAACGAGTCAGTTACGTCATGACATTAATTCAATGCAAAGACACCCGAACATCGGTTGGAATCATCAAGGAATCATATCAACCGCAGAAATAAACCGAAAACTAAGTACCTTAGCAAGGACTCTATCGACATCTTCATACTAGAATGTTCAGAGTCAGTAATTGCATCGCAATAATGAGTGAGACCCATGTAGAAGTGGCTTGTAAGCATAGCCGCCCACTACATTAGATAGTCTAAGACATTGTCCTAGCTCGAATCGGAGCTTTTCGACCGCATAGAGATAATACAATCTCTCAAAAGAGGACTATAACTCACGTCGCTGAGCAGGACTGCCACTTTCGCATTATCACCCGGGCTCTTATGGAGCATGCGCCCGAATTGTCTCTGCATTGACTGCATCCTTTACCCTTCTCGCACCGTCTGACTCTAGCAGCTGGGAGAGTGGCTTGTATTACGTAACCGTGGGTGGACGCGTGGAATAGTTGTAAGCGCTTGGCAGTGGTCAGGTAGACAGGCGGATAGTGGCTGGGCTATGGCAGAATAGCACAGCTGAAATGCAACGACAAATTGAGAAGAAAGGCAATTGATGGTTTGCCAATCAGCAGATGGAAAGATTGACACGAATGCAATGAAAGTGTGTGTGTGTGTATGTACTGTGGAAAAGCAACGCACAAACTACATGTACGCAGCTTACCTACCCAGGTAGAGAGAGAGCCCGGGCGAGCGAGGAGGAGGGGAAACGGAAGAAAAGAGGGCGCCGGAGCAGATCAGCCAGAGTCGGTAAGTACTTTGGGGAGGTAGGATCCGAGGGAATAAGTCATCTCCAGCTACGCGAAGTTTGAGCAGGTAGGCTGGTGTTCCACGGCCTGTGACTTCCGTGAGAGGTGAGGAGGGGGGAGGGGAGGGAAACATTGCTGATGGCCCCTGCGGCGTGGATGTGCGGCGTAGTGCAAGAGCTACTGTGACTTACTTTACATGGGATACCTAACACCTAACGTACCTGAGGGGTGTGGATGCGAGTGTGTGTGTGAGTGTGAGTGTGCGTGCACATGTTTGTGTACAGTACCGAAGGTGGTAGGAAGTATCTATCTAGATGAAAGTAGGCAGGCAGGCGAGCCGGAGATTGGGGGCGAAACTCTCTAGGTCGTATTTAAGGCACATCCATGCACCTGGGCAGCACTTACGGTGTCGGGTGTAGGGTGTAAGTACACTACCTACCTACCTACCTAGGCGCATATAGTTTTAGTATCATCACCGACAAATTTAAATTGAAACAGGACGCGAAATAGCATGTTGTACATGGTTGTATCATTAAAGACATGGGCGTGGGACATGGGGAGGAATAGAGTACCAGTCGAACGATAATTATGACAAACAAAAGTCCATAATGTACTATCTAATGGCCACAAGTAGTTAGTAGCAAACGCGACGGCCATCATGGTTCTACCTTAAATCTCAATCACCCATATAGATACCTAGATACCTACCTAGGTAGGTAAATAATGTTCTAGATTCGCTTCCTCTGAGTCATGCCCCGGGATTATCAAAGCAGACTCTCGAGGGTGGAACTATATAGGTATGTTGGCCTACTTAGGTGCCCAGGTAGGCAACACAGCGAAATCTCACTAGGTAGGCTCGGTAGGTAGCTAAGAAACTCCGGTAGCAAAGTTTCAAGATTCAAGGTAAACGCCCGGGGTCGAGCGATTGGCCAACAACCAGGTACGAAACGAAACCAATTATGTAGCCGAATACCGTATGCGTATATGTAAGTAAGACAGCTGGGCTAGAGGATTGCCGTATTCGGCAAGAGAGCCCACAAACTTGCGCGAGCTTAGGGACCAGTCGCCCGATTGACGTTTATTGGGTGGATTGGGCAGTACATGGCTTTATACCTATATAGACTACTTTCTCTGGGGAGTTTCTTATACCCATGGGGAGTTGCTAATTCACTTGATGAAGCACCTATACTAATGTGAGCCTTAAAGAGTTATACACAAGTTCTATTCGCATTAGATAACTTCTAAAGATGGGTTGATCGCCCATCTCCGACGAGTTTACAGGGACTCGATCCTAGCTGCGCTCTGAAGACCATGGCCTTATTCTGATGCAAGATAGAGCACATCAGCTGATACAAGGGCTGATTCGAGAGAATGTAGGGTTCATGTATTAACATGCTACCTTCAGCTGAACTGTACGGGAAATAAAATGAAAAGTAAATAAGAGTTTGAGGAAAACAAAATGTTGTACGTGTGAAACGTCGTGCCCGTCTCCCGGATGTTTTTGATACGATGTCTTAGTATTATCGCTAGGTATGAAGTCCCAACACAGAAAAACTATTGGTTACGGTATCAGTAGAACTAGTTTACCAACCTTAAGGTTTGTAGCTTCCCAACTACATTCTAAACATGAGCGCTGATGACTAAATCATGAGGAGCATGAGTCAAGCTAAGGACTTGTTTGGCAAAGAGGTGCTTCGTCTCCGAGCTGGCCATCGAAAATGTCGGGTCACTGCCGGTATTTACCCCCCTCCGGGCCGATCAAGTCTCGAACTAGACCCATGGCTGTGAAAAGTCGTATATGACATACTGGTTTGATGACGATACTAAGTATGGCTAGTGAGTGTGCACCTTTGACGTGCCCGGTACTCACTCGGGAGACATCCTATAGAGTTATCGCTGCCACAAGGCACAACCATTTGCTGTCATCACACCTAGGTAGACGATTGTAAGGCTTTAGAGAGACTATTTCAGGGCTTTAGGAGCTAAACAAAGAGGCTCTTGTTATTGTGCAAAGGTCTCTAAAGCCCCCTTTCTAGCTACCATTCTACCTATATACAAGAAGAGTCTATCACCGATCTCAAACAAAAGGAAACCTGACATCCGCAACTTACCCCCTATATTAGATGATTTTGAGATCGATGGCGACGACCTACGCCCACTAGACCGTACTCTGGATCACCCTGAGCTTTATGATGACTCCAGGGACCTCAGCGAATTGAGAATCTTACTAAATATTAGGGCGGTTCTATACTAGACCACCGACTGTCTACGCGTATTGTCCAGCTTCCTGGTAGGTCTATCGACAGGTAGCTTTTCTTCGAAAATGTCAAGGAGTTTTACTCCAGAGTGAAGATAGGTTGCACTTGGGTCGCACTAGGATAGCAGCTAGGTCGCAGTATGGGGGTAGGACTCAATGTCATTGATTCCTGGGCTCTTTCGATCAGTTGGGGGGAAGCCCTCTCTATATATAATAGCAGATATTAATACAGACACCCCTAAGGGCTTAGAAGCGACCCTCCTGCTACCCTCCTACACCTTTATTCCCTGACAGAAAAGCTGCGGAAGTTAAGTTATACAACTCATAAATACCCTAGGTTATCTCCGTTCGGTTGGCATCGTCCATCGACTTAGGCACAGAGAACCTCCTTTCGAATGAAGGGAGCGTCTTATCATCTACAACCTCGAAAGTCGCTGGGGTTGCCTTTTAAGGAGGCCTAGAGGACTCAGAGTGGACCATTAGGTCTGACATGTACAGCACTAGAAACTAGATCAAAAGTATAGTTTACGCGAACAACTTAACGACACCCTTCGCCGATTAGCTTGTCCCACCTCTACCACAGGCCGTCATTGAAGCGTGCGTGCGCCTGAGGCCGGAGGAGCATCCGACTTTCGCCAAAGTGGTGGAGGAAATACAGATTTGAGTAAATCACGTCACGCAAGAGTTTTGAAGTCTAGGCACTTCCTAGACATTTAGTATCGCAGTATATGTGTGGGCACGCCCTTAGTATTCATCGTTGTACGGGAAGGTTGAACTGCTACTGTCATGGCTGTCGGTTAACCCCATTTACAATGCCTCCTTTGCCTAGGGTGCCCGTAAATACCGTAAATCTCGACGAGGTTCTGTGGTACATAGCTTTGTTTTTAATAGACGAATCCAATCCCACTGAAATACTCGTCGCATTATATTGGCCTTTTAGTTGCCTCTAAACTCACAACTAACTTGATATCGTTAAAAGACTATGTGTTGGAAGATGAAATATAGAAATATCTTTAGTTGAGAACAATCTTGAAATGCCATGTCTAAAGTTTATTATTATTAGGAAATATTAACTTTATAGCACTCCAATTAGATTCAAGCGTCCTACTAGTGACCTAACTATCTAAGATCCTTTGCCTATAGGTAGAGAGTAGGGAAACCGCTATAGATAAACATGGGAAACGTCAACAATCATTTGCAACACCATATCCCACAGTTGAGCACTCGAAGAACATTAGTTATTTCGGAGATATCCGAGGCAAATGGTAGCGTAGCGTGATTTGCTTGTAGAGTTGGTATTACGTTACAATCATCAACCCAACGTGAAATCCGATTTATTGTGGAAGGTAGTATGGCTATTTCCTGGTGCCAACGAGGTTTCCAATTATACTATACTTACAAACAAACGGGAACTCATCTTGTTATAAAAATTACCTACATACTTAATATCAACTATACCTCTGGTCATGTTAGGAGGCGGCCCTTGTTGTTATAAACTAGAAGTGGGTTGAGGTCAGTACTTGGTGTCGTAGACAAGGCTTGTATACGGCTGTGGTATGAAGTTATTAAATATAGTTGTTCTCCAGCCGGTCGGTGTTTTTGACATGAGTGATAGGTATTGTGCTGAGCATGTATTACACACAGTGTTTATAGACCAAGTCTGGAAAATAAGACTGTGTGGTTGATAGAGTCCGCGCCCCATAGTACTTGTGTAGTGGGTCACCTAGGAAAGCACGTGCAGACGCGTTAAGAGCTCGGATGCCTACCCTATCAGGTATAGTGGACTAGGCACGCCTAACGCGTCTTCTGAAATGCATCATCTCCAAACTCGACGAATGCATATCAATCCCAATGTTATCGACGATCACGGGTGGTATATATTAAATATCTTGTGCCGGCTCCTGGACTATGACCACAGCCACTCAGATTATGCAAAGCTCTGCCTTAACAGCCCACGCCCAGTCCTCGGCCACTACCGCAGCAGTCCGCGAACACACCTGTCTTTTCACACATGATCTTCGCAGAAAGCAGAAGCGTTGGCAAGATGGGCGCCTCAAATACCATACTTTCAACAGGCGTGTCATGGTCTATGATGAGCGCGGAAACTTCGTAGGGGACGCACACTGGCGCGAAGACTACGATCTAGCTG
>JAPUUL010001211.1:0-10893 GCA_029590625.1 Lasiodiplodia mahajangana | reverse complement strand
TTTGTTTACTTACTTTTGCATATTTGGCTCTTTACATAACGATGAAAGGACCATATAGGCGATGACCCCTCACAATATGTGCTCTACTTGTGCCCTTTACAGTATTAAGCACGATTGCATGATTCTTAATAAATAACCTTGCCTCAGAGAGACCCATTAGCCTAGTCAGACCAGGTTACAAGACAAGAATCGCAAAGGATTCAACGTCATCGGGACCCCAGCTTCTTGCGTTGCGTCTGACCCCAGTAGGAATTGGCGACTCGGTCTGGTACTTACTGTACTAGTACCAACGAAGCGCGCATCGTCAAAAAACCACGGTACTGTTACAATAGGGCGATGGCGCCATCAGACACTAAGAAGAAGGTTGCTGTTGTGGGAGACATACTCAATCTGTCTATGTATCTCCTCCGACATCCAAGCGAGACGTGTCATGCAGAGCGTAGGTACGACATACGCGCGCCTAGAACAAGACTATTACTTAGGATGTATGGGATGGGTGTATGTATGTCGGTGATGTGTGTCGGTAGGTGTACATTAGTAGTGTACATACACACAGACACACATACAGACGGCACTAGATTGCAGATGGCAACCCCGGTCAAGCAATCCAATGGCACAGTGCACAGATGCCGTACACCCGGAAACTCCAAAGTTGGCGGACGCCACTCGCTACCTACTTTGTACTAAGTATAAACAAACTGCTCCCAACAGCCACTACAGTATACCTAAGCACTAGTCTACCTAGCAGGCACATGTGGTGGAGCCTCCCAGTCGATCCCATACCACTGAACAGACTGGACAACTGGGAACATCCAAGCGGACGCGTAACCGCCGCTCGCTACTGACTAGGTACAATCTCATGACTTTCGACAGGAATGAGAGGAATGAAAGAGCGGCTGTCATTGCACCATCCATTTCGTGCGTCATACCTACGCATGCGAAGCACGATATTACGTGGTCTGGCAAACAAATCGAAACAGAAATTTTACGTGCAATCCAACTCGTGGGGAAGGGAAACGGAGCACGGCAGCATCGTACACGACAGCAACACGGAAGACATATCCGAATATTCATCAAACTTGGTTCCCTTTGGTGTAGCCCAGTGTACATACCATACGGTAAATAGATACCTACCACTATCACACTACATACATACATACATACCGGATAGATCTCTTTCTTCTTCGTTATCTACCTATGTACATACTTAGGATGAGTCGCTATAACCGGCTGTTGGGTTGGGTGCGTGGAAACATGAACCAAAAGAAAAACATGCCCCACGATCTGATCTCGTATCCCGCCCAGTATTACTCTAGCCTGAAGATTAGATATATTTGCCATCTGACGATATCCATCTATTTACTTATCTGCTTATCTACGTAGAGTGGCAGTAGCAAACTCTCGGAATTCTTCTAGAATCTAATTTACGACTATACTTACCCGGTATATATATCTCGGGGGACAGGTGTCAAACTTAGCGACACGTGCTGTGTGGTTTTGAGCGTCGAGCTTATTTTGGCACTAAATCAGGAAATAGGAATACTATGTAGAGAAATACCTACCTGGAGAAAGGATGACTAAGTCAAGAGGTATCGTGCTTATTGCTATTTTCGAGAGGGAAAGTTAATCGTTCCTTATGTCAGTTTCGAAACGCCTTCCGTTAGCTCATCTCTGATTCATCGTATTCTATTCTTATTATGTTCTTGTAATGGCCCGGCTGTACGTATGGCAGCTCGTGTCGATGCAGCCCACCTGCACAATCTTGCCACTGTTCCCGCCGCGAAAACGAAGCTTTCCCGGTGCATAGCCCTGTACGAGCGCCGCATCGGCCCTATCTGCCCGTCCACGCTGTGTACATATGTGTGTGTAACGTGTATACATATAGTAGTCGAGTGGGGAGATAGGTAAGGATGCTAGTACAGGTATGTATGTATATGTTGATTCAAGTTCTAGCATTGCCCTCCAACCAAGCCGCGATGACATGTAGGCAGATATGGATGTAGTCATATGTGGTCCATTACAGTAGACAGGATCCCGCTTTGAGGCGAGTCGTTCTCGTCGAACCTCCATCTTTTTGGGGGTCTCGAATCCTTTCCACATACAGCACGGTAGATACTAGTTGGTAAGTACCTGCTCAGCGTTGGTAAAGTGTACCTAATTGGATACTAAGGTAGCATAGCGCAAAGGGCAAACAAACACTGTGACCCTGGCCCCTTTTCTATGTAGTGATGTATGCATACTGCTACCTAGATCAGACTAGATAGCCTAACTCAGGCCCTGCGTCAAGGTTATTGCCATCCCATCTCTAATCGGTGCCCTCCCTGAACGGGAGAGTAAATGGTTGGCGAGTCGTCTCCGCCACTCGCTATCGGACGGGGCTAATAGTGCAGGTAGGTACTGTGTGCAGGTACATACCTACATACCTACATACAAACTCCCCCTGCAACAAATTTATTTAAGCCCCTACCTATCAGGACCGGCAGAAGGTCCCACCTCACTACTCCAAGTCCAAGCTGCTTGCCCAGAATCGGGACCATCTTAGCCATCATAGGTAATGACCTGAGCGGTCAAGTCCACCCCCATGTACCCAGTTGTCTTCTATTAGCACCCACTGCACGCATTGGCGGTGCAATACAGTACGCTGCACTACGCTATATGCACTATAGACACGATATACAGTACTGTACTTATCGGATCGGTCCCTGATCTTCTGGCTCTGGTACCTTAGACAGGTACTTACTTCACACCTTCTGCCAGTCGATTTGATGAGAAGAGAGGGTCCCCTGTCATCCCCTGCCACTGACGAGAGAAATTCCTCCCTTGGTTTTCTTTGGCTGAAATTGCACCTGCATCGCACTCTCCCCCTTTTGTCTTCTTGTTCTCCTGCTTGTTCACCACCAATCCTTCTCCTCCATGCACTCTTCCTGACCGACCTGACGCCGTGGGCCAAGTCAGCTTGGGCAACTCTGTTCTTGTTCTTTGTTCGCCTGGATTCCAAACATTGACCTCTTTGTTATCGAGGTGTTCATTCGTTACCCGCCTTCTGCGAGGCCTCTGGAGCGCGCATCTGTTTCTGCTAGCTACTTGACGACGCCAATAAAAATAAAACGACAACGACGACGAGAGAGTATTATAGTGGTTGTGCACTCGTTTCAGTTAAGATTAGCCACGCCGCATGTCTACAATCGAATAAAAAAAACTCGAACCAGTCTCGTGGTCCCATACAGCATTGGCTTAACTGGGCAGCGAGCAAACAAGAGGCACTACAGCCTGCGTACCGGGCAGTTGCATCAAACTGGCCGGAGTCGAAAAATCTTTCAACTCACCTCGGGAAGCCTTCCCCTTCAGAACAATGGGAGCGAGCCGGCCATCCCCACACCAAAGACTACTCACCATGCGGAACCCGTTCGCGAGATGCGTCCTCCTCGCGGTTGTGCTCCTCATCCTGCTGGGAGTGACGTGGAAATCAGACCGCATAGAGAACGTCGGCACAAAGATTATAAAAGCCACATCGACGCATAACAAGGAGAGCAACATCCCCCAACAACCCCTCGGCGATGGTCCGCAAGCCGGCGACCTAGATATCCCGCCTGTTTCTGACCATGTAATGGATTGCAGCGTTGATGGGAATTACATGGCCCAACTCAAGGGCAAGTATGAATTGATGGATGGGTTCCAGTACTTCAAGCGATATGTGAAGATTAACCGCAAGCCAATTTCACGAAAGTCTATCACGGTACTCGACCAGGAATTCCTACCAGGCGATGTCCTCAAATCCATCGACCTACAAAACCCTAACTTCGGTAGCGAGAAGTGCGTCGAGCCACTCAATGTCTACGTTCCAGAATCCCCATACCCGGCTACAGGCAACCTATCCGACTTCATGTTTGGCGTCTCGACTACATTTAAGAGATTCAGTGGCGAGAAGACCAGTCCCGTGAATGAGTGGATTTACTGGTTGACTGACGGAAAGGGTCATTCTAACGGCGGCAAGCTTATTCTTTTGCTCTTGGATGCAACGGAAGAGCAGATCACACATGCGAGAACCGTGTTGCGAAATGCGGGTATTGACGTAGACGTGTACCATTCCGATTCGACTATGGAGATGGCCGTCCGATACTTGACTCTAATCCCAACGCTATACAACCACCCCGATCGGCACCATAAGAAGTGGCTAGTCTCATGCGACGATGATACCTTTTTCCCGAGCGTGCACACACTTGTCAAGAAATTTGAAGAGTACGACCATACACAACAGCTTTACATCGGTGTTCTGTCAGAAGATATCAATAATGTGGACCGCCATGGCTCTCAGGCCTTTGGTGGCGCGGGTGTGTTCTTGTCGGTTCCGCTGGCTGAGGAGATTACGCGAGATTACGAAACCTGCAAGACCGACGAGAAGATTAAGGAGTCTAACTCGGGCTGGGGTCCTCAAGGTGATATTCTGTTGCGTAAGTGCATTTACGAAAACACCGATGTTCGGTTATCTGTTCTTCACGGTCTATACCAGCTAGATCTCTACGGTGACCCGTCAGGTTTCTACGAAGCTGGCATCAAGCCTATCTCTCTCCACCACTTTAAGGGTGGCGGTTGGCACAGTGCTATGCCTTGGGAATACACCAAGATTGCGCACATCTGCGGTGAAGACTGCACTCTGCAACGATTCCAAACCGCAGACGACTTCATCATCTCGACAGGTTTCAGTGTAGTACATTACCCCCTAGGTGTCAACTTCAATCTCCAACAGATGGAGCGCACCTTTGCTGCCGCACCCCAGGACAAAGGATGGAACCTGGATTACGTTTTTGACCCACAACGACCAAGTCTACTAAAGACGGGCCGTAAGATCAGTTGGGATTTGCAAGAAGCGACCGTGACTCCCGATAACACTGTTCGCCAAGTATATGTGCGAAAGGCGAACGACTGGCGGTGGGTGGACAAGAATGAACGACCCATGTCCCAAGTGGATGGCATTATTGAACTTGTCTGGATCCCATAGGAGATCTAATGCAAGGGCGATTTCCATACGAGATGATGACTCACCTATATGACGGCGCAACTAATGGTGCATCTTGGGTATTACTATTTTGGAAACAAGACTTTGAAGAGTCGGTGGGAGGAATGTAAGGATATGTCGGAGGATAACGCCCAGACGAATACCCATCAGAAGAGTTTCGCGGCCATCCTGGCGTCGACGATGGTTCAGTCTAGTGCTATATGCTAAGATTGCTAGTTGGGATTCGATTGGCTTGCTTGATGAGCTGAAAGAAGACATAATCACCAGGCTGACACGACCTGGAAATCTCCGCTGGGCGCCATTGATTTTCAGCCTCAGCATCAGCCAAGTCCTACCAGCTGCTACAACCTAGTCACAGTCTTCCAACACTTTCGACCTCCACATTTTCGACACAACGCGATAATGCATAATATATTTCCCCCCTTTCCTTTATCGTCGATCGTTCGCTTGTCGCCACCAATTGCTTCTCGACAGGCTCGTTAGCAACACAATCGCGTAAGAACACCAAGCACCCACCGTTTATTTGTCTTCTCTTTGTCCTGGCTCAGCATCAGCGAACCCGGCGTTCGGCGGTCACCATCAGACGCTTCAAGCATTTACACCGTGGCGTCGTTTTCATATTTCGTCCGTTGCACCTGACTTACCAGCATCAAATATATCCAATGATATCCCATTGTCTTGACGGAGGAACTATATCAACCCCAGAGCAACATACTTCGCTTCTCTTCCATCCTTTCTGTACCATAGAGCTGTTTACCCGGGCCAAGGGAGTTGAGGGGATAGAAGTTACTGTTTTTGTATTCATGAGACGCCATCGAGAGAGGGGTCAAAGTTTGTGGCCCAGCAAATGGTTGTTGGGGAGTTATGTAACTGGTACATTAGTCAATATGGACTGTCTGGGGGATCAGCTGGCCTCGGTATCGAAGTGCTCGAGACGAGGATTTGTGATTGTCTCTCCCTTCAGTTGTACATATTTTAGATAGGGGCGCTAAGCACTAAACGTACATGAAAACTCATACTAAAAACTATTACATTTCATTTTTCAGGTGCTCGCCATTGTGAATACTACTATCGTGATCCACGTGTTCGTCATACCAGCTGGCGGGCTACGTACAACACAAGGTACATGGGAACTTACACGCCTCAACTCGAATTATACACTATCTAGCATTGACCCAAAATGCCATTGTGATGACTACGGCAACTATCGGTGGTCCTATTAGCGAGACTTTGAACAGCCAGAGCTTGACCTCGAAATGTAGGTGAGGTAGCAGTTGTGCGGCGACGGCGAGCGTGTTTGTCCTACCGTACGGTAGATTGTAGAGGATCAAGGAGGTCTTTGGTACTAGCTTTTTCATTCCTGTGGTTTTAGGTTCATTATGAGCATTGGAGATGGTATGTATATATAGCTGTATTAATACCGTGAGCAACTGTAAACAGAAGAAACGAGCGGGTGGTTTTCTTTTTTTCCTGCGCGCGGTTTCTAAGTTGGGCTTTTTATAGTAGGCGGAATATTTTTCACGTAGAAATTTTGAGCCTTTATAGCAACCACTCTCACCCTCGTCGATACAGTTTGACGTCTAAGTCATCGTGCCAGAGTTATCTAGATAGCAAGTTACGTCGATAGATGTCGCTCACCCATCTGAGAACCCGAAGGCCACGGGCTTAGAATGAACTTATTCCCCACATATAGTGATGGCTGTGCCTATATAATAGGCGAGATATCTACTCGTTTCTAGTACCGAGTATCATAAGGTAGGTAATCTAATCGTGCCGCTCGGCTAGGTGTTCATCATTGATGTGGGTAATTAAGCTAGTGTTGTCGGAGCAACAACTGATTACATGCACTCCTCTACTGAGTTTAAGATCAAAATCTAAGGTTTGAATCTAAAATTAAAAAAAAAAAAARAAAAAAAACACCGAACAAGTAGGGCTGGTGCTCATTATAGTTAGGCAGGTACTATACACTATATTAGAAAGAACCGATTATACGGACTATAACTAAAACTATAGGACCTTTTATACCAACTAGACTATTATACTTTTTATAACATTAATATATTACGGCTTAGCTATTTTTAGTATTCTTGGTAAAGCAGATTAACGTTCTTTAGCTTTTAGGATTTTCTAAAACTAATCGCTATTAAATTTTGCATTTAAAATTTTTATTTAATTAATTTATTAAAAATGCTGCTATAATAGCTTTTTTTATAGTTTTATTAACAGCTTTATTCGGCTAGCTACTTTTTAAAGGCGTTATAGTTGTTATGTTTTAAAATCTTTACTTTGTTTAAAGTAGCTTATAGTTAATTGGTTTAATTGTACAACATACTAAACTACACTATATATTACGGTATTATATAGCCAATTTAGCACGCTTAAAATAGCTTATTTTACTACTAAAAGCTTTTTTATATAATATTAATTTTATTTTTATTTTGCTTTTTTTTATTAGCATACTTTTAAATTGCTTTATAAGCAAAAAATTAGTTTAGGTTAAGGATTAACGTTGTTTATTTTTTTTTATTAGCATTTTTAAATTGCTTATAAGCAGAAAAATTAGCTAGGTTAAAAAGGTATATTGGTTGGTTTAACGGTTTAGTAGTTAGCTCGGTTTATGTTAGTAATAGCTTTATTCTATAGATCGCCGGGGGCGGCTCTTTTTTNGCCCAGAATAGTTGGGCAAGTACTGTGCACTGTATTGGAAGGAACCGATCATACGGACTACAACTAAAACTATAGAACCCCTTGTACCAACTAGACCACCATACTTTTTACAACATTAATATACTACGGCTCGGCCATTTCTATTATTAGTGTAGATTAAGTAGTTATGAGATAGATAGATAGTTAGTGATAGGTCAGGGGAGAATAGGCGGCTAAGAAATCCAGGCAGGGATCTTCCAGGCGGGGGGGATTTCTACAGCCTTAAACCTACCCCGCCAAGAAAAAAAAGGCAGGCTTATTTTACACCTTACCCAACCCAACCTTACACCTATCATTGTACCCTATGAAGTCATTTGCTTACTTCTCTCCAACCATCTACCTATCTAGATAGGTAGGTGTCTATCTTTGGTACCTGAACACTTTTAAGTTGGATAGACGTCAACAAGAACAACAAGAACAACAACAACTACTACTACTGCTACTACTGCTGCTACCTATTCAAACGAGGATGTGTCGTCAGCCGACGACCTGTTCATTCCCGTAACCAATCCATAGCCGAATAGTACACTCTCTGTCTCAACGAAACCACTATAGAGCTAGTTAGCTTTCGTTGCCCCTCATGCAGAACAATAACAGTGGCATCCTCGCGGTGCCGTTCCGCAGAGGCACCCAGCTGTCGCTATCTTCCGCCATCAAACAGTACATATCGACCAAATATGACCAACATCCGGATATGTTCCGCCAGGATCTGGACGTCATCGAGGCCATGAGACGGGATGCCGTTAATGTGCGCGAGGCTCATCCGAGCGGCGCCAGGAAATTACAGGCATATGGCGCCCAACTGGTCTGGATCGGTGCTAAGTTTCCTATAGACGTATGCCAACCCTTCCACCAAGCCTTTTCTCAGCTCTTTCTCCCTTTCATCCACGAGCCAGTGGTTGGCTCCAGATTAGATAGAAGTGCTAACATGATTGTGCGGCATGACAGATAGGCGCGGATTTTACGTGGTATCCATCTCTAGGATACAACACCGAACGGCCCATTGTCCACAATAACCTCCAATTCGAGCGGGCCAACATCATGTACAACCTAGCCGCCCTATACTCGCAGCTCGCCATCAGCTGCAACCGCAACGATACCGAGGGCCTCAAGACCGCCGCCAACTACTTCAACCACGCTGCCGGCGTCCTTACCTGGCTAAAGAACGAGATAATACCGGAACTGAGGACTACGCCGCCGGACGACATGGATGAGCACACTCTCGAGTCGCTTATACAACTGCAGCTAGCCCAATCACAGGAGTGCTTCTGGATGAAAGCCGTTATGGACCGCTACAAGGATGCATCTATAGCTAAGCTGGCAGCGAGGGTATCCGATCTCTACAATCTCGCAGGGGAGGCTGCTATGCACTCGGAGGCCATTAGCAGCAGCTGGATTCACCATATGAGCGCGAAACACCACCACTTCGCCGCCGCAGCGCAATACCGGGCTGCTTGCGAGTGCTTGGAAAGACGGAAATACGGCGAAGAGGTCGCGAGACTGCGAGACGCTGTCGCGTGCGTCACCGAGGGCCTTAAGGAGAGCAGAGGTGGCTACCTCAGCAGGATAGTCGTCGAGGACTTGAATAGCCTCAAGAGGCGGGTAGAGGATCACCTACAAAGAGCTGAGCACGACAATGACATGATCTATCTAAGTATGTCCCTATAAACGGCAGTTGACCGTTTGCGTGACTAACTTATTTCTCCCAGACCCAGTCACGCCAAAATCCGAACTCAAAATCCTTGAGAGAGCCAATATGGCAATTCCTCGGACACCACCACAGGTCTCCTCGCCACTAGAATATATAGGCGACAAGGCCGAATTTGGCCCGGCACTTTTCACAAAATTGGTCCCTTATTCCGTCCATCTAGCTGTTTCTATCTACGAGGAACGCAGGGATCGCATGGTAAACCAAAATATCATAGCCGAGCTAGAAGTCCTAAATGAGAGGATGTACGAGATTCTCTCATCGCTAAATCTCCCCGGCTCCATCCAAGCATTCGAGAAGCCCCTAGGACTGCCAGGCACCCTAGTGCAGCACGCAGAAGAAATCAGGCAAGCAGATGCGATAAATCGGCTACAGAGAAGCTTCGCAGATATAGATAAACTGAGGGCTGCCGACATGGCCGTTTTCGAAGAGGGTAGCGAACTACTCCGAGCAGAGGAAGAGGAAGATAACCGATTTCGTCTAAAGTTTGGCACAGATCGATGGACTCGCCCAGAGAGTCGCAGCGAGCCAACTCAAGGTGCTAAGCTATGGAAACAAGTAGCCGAAGCAGAGGGGTGGTTTGCGAACAGTGCCAGTAGTGATGGGGTTGTACGAGACAAGTTTTACAGCGCTGAGCCGACGATAGCAATTCTTGCCGGACCGGACCGTGCCATTATGGACTTTGTGCCTTCGTCACGGCGCACGGAAATTCCGGAGACACTTAAGCCGGCTATCGGGCGACTACGTAGCATTTACAACGACGCCATGCGCCTCGAAAGCCGCCGTCGCCGAAAAACGGAGGCGCTTCGTGAGAAAGCTCGTGACGATGACATCAAATCAGATATTTTAGCCGAAGCGGCACGGTTAGAGCGCAACCAGACAGTAGCCACTGCCATTGTTCCAGCACATTTCGAGGATTTTTTCGACAGACGGCTAGACTCGTTATATGAACCGGATCTAGAGATGGTGCAAAAGGAAGATGTCGAGCAGGAGAAGCTCTTATCGGATCTTATTCGAGCGAACCGCGAATTCGAGAGCCAAAAGAAAATGGCTGGTGACAAAGGGAATCGCGAAAGAGAGCAAGCGCTTCAGAAACTTGAAAATGCGTACTATAAGTACAAGGAACTCACCAGCAACGTCGAGGTTGGCAGGAAATTTTATAATGACCTAAGCCGCATCGTTGGTAACTTCCGGGACAGTGCTAGGACTTTTGCAACAGAACGACGACGAGAAGCGCATATGCTCGAGGACGAACTCAACATGCCTCCCCTTGGCAATCTATCTCTCAGCCAGCGAGATCACGCCCAACAACAGGCTCCTGCCGGTTCTCGCAATGGTGCTTCTAATTACCAACACCCCGCTCAGCCACAAGTCCAAGCAGAGGCTTCATATCATGGCGGCCAATCAGCCGCTNGCTGCCCCCGCGGCNGGCAAGTTCAAAGCCCAGCGGAGGCTCATATTC
>JAPUUL010001210.1:0-10934 GCA_029590625.1 Lasiodiplodia mahajangana | reverse complement strand
CGATCTGGTCAATGACAAGCTGCGAGCATCCAAAGCGCATCAGCTCTTGTGCTGTGGCAAGCTGCACCGCCAGGGCGGGCACAAGGGTCTTGAACAACATGGTTACTGCTGGTGCCGTCGATCGCTGCCAAACAAGTTCTTTCGGTCCTCAGCTAGTAGTTAAGAGACAGCTAAGGGGAATGGAATAGGTGACGAGAAAGAAGAGCGAACGAGAGTGACCGAGGGATTGGCAGTGGCCGGAGGATCACCCTATATGGTGATGCCCCTGGCGTTGTCCCTGAGAGGTGCGTCGCCCGGATAAAACCAAACCCATCGCGGACGCAGTCATATGGGCTTGGCGGTGATTGGCGAAAAGAGCACGCGGATCAACTACCGCGGGTTGGCCTCTCGGCGGTTAATATGCAATTCTAAATCCGGAGCGAATCTCATCGAGAACTGATATTAATATAGCAGTCAACGCCTCTGATCTTCGCATATTAGGCGGGGCATTTGTTTTCGGTAGCCCATTCACAGAGTCCAGCAGCATTTCGGCAAGACGACGCAGCGCTTCTCGACCTCCCGATACGTCACTACGTTTCGTTCTTTGGTTACATCTGCGTGCTGATTGGTTTCTAGTAGACATCACGAGAAGCGCTCTTTATGGGTGGAGATGGAATCCGTAGCTGCGGTATTGAGTCCGCATGGGTTGGTGGCAAGACCAGTCTCTCGGAAGCATATCCGAACGTGTTGAAAGGTCAACACTGACAACATCATTTGACGGAGGATCTTGAGGAGGAAAACATCTTTATCTATCTCCTCGAGCATGATATTTATCCCAGATTACCCATGACACATCAGCAAGGAGCCCCTTTCTCATAAAACATTTGTCTAGATAGGTCAACACACTCGATGGTGGCCATAAGGCTTTACACCAATACCGTAGACTAGCACTATTTGCCGAAGAAGAGAGGGCCAGATGTGAGTAAATCCTTGAGATGGTCTAATCATATTCGTGCCATTCTAGCACCAATTATCATCTATCAACCTTACACGGCAGTAAAGTCGGACACAATAGACGCGAAGTTCCCTAAAGTAAATGTGGCAATATTCTAATGCCTCTTTTATCCCTTTATCACCTTGCTAGATGTGCCGAAGCTACTGTCAAGGCTGAGGTAGAGAGTAGTAAATTGAGGTCGCATCGTAATCCCTCTCTTGAAGCATCGGAACGGGTTATCCTAAAGTTAGCTTCCTTAGTATACCTAAGATTACGACATGGTATAAAATTTGCCATGTATCTCTTTAAGGTCTTAGTTGCTTCGGATTATCTCGTCGGTACGTGAACAAGGCAATAGGCAGTGCAATGAGGTCGGACCCAGGCGCTAGGTTTGACCTCTAGATTTGATGTAAACGATTATACCCTACTGGTAATTTCGTGGCACTTAAAGATTAATAACCCTCGAGAATGAATTTAATAGGTTACGATAAAATATTTTGATGCTTCGATTCCAAAATGTTGGTTTGATCCCGACCACTCTCGTCAGTGTTGCGCAGCCTTTCCTTCATATTAATCCGATTGATTTTGGTTTTGGCGAACTAACAGTGATATAATCCTAGGTGGAATTTTACCGCTTGAATACCCGCTAGTAAGTTTTATCAGTCAATATATTTCAAATCTTATGGTTCATTAACTTGGTCGGGAGCGATGAGATTCCCTATTAGCCCCACACATACCTTTTAGAACTACCTACAAAATATATCCCTCGTACACCCAATTTCACCTAGAAAATATCCACGCCCATCTATTATCTTGCTAAAACTTTCGTTGAGATATATATTTCTAGGTTTGTGTAAATTGATTGTGTCTTGGTGTACTATGCGGACCATGATGCTTGACGTTATAATTTATGCCTTTCAACTATAGACCTGTTTAATAATAAAATCCCACGAACAGCGATTTATTAAGCGGCTTACTGCTATTATAATATACAGACTCTTAAGCTCCACTCATCCCTTTATCGCTTTGGTCTTTCGGCGACCTCGTTATTTGCCCTCTAAAAATCAGTTGAGCTCTTCCTATTCTAAGACTATTCCGTTCTTTGCCCAAGCAGGTCCGCAGCGAATAGTAATGGCCGTTAATTCGAGGAACCTTCTAAGTTCTCATTTATTTCAACGATGCTATCGTTTGGCATCTCATTGCCGATAAAGAACCTGAACTCGCCTGATAACTCGACCTAACGCTATCGTTGTTGCTGTTGCTGTTGCTGCTGTTGATCATACTATCAATAAATATATGATGCCATAGGTACTCGAGGCCTCCACAGCACACGGGAGCTTGCGCTTCTTCTTTTGACCAGATGTGAAAGTATTCACCTTGTATAACCCCATCACTAGCTGCCAGGTCTCTCTTATATATTTTTAGGTTAGTTTATTCTAAATCCATTAAACCGATCAGCCGTCGAAATTGGTAGCTTATTATACTAGAGTACCACATTATTCTAGGAACCTACCTTTTGAGAGGTAGCATCAAATTGTCACTTCAAGTTCTTTTGGGCTCGCTTGGATCATAGAGGCAGAGCCAGCGCGCTCAAATCTAACGCCATGAATTTAAACAACGCCACCACTTCTGGACGCTAGCTATGCGGTCTGTGCAATGACATAGCTCTCTATTGCCGCCCATATTGATTGAACCGATGGCGCTTCCTGCTGCCAGATTAATGCAATGACTTCTCCATAAGGGATGTCTCCAAGATCTGGAAACTCACTTTTGATATATTTCCTCCCCGCAGCATCATCTGGGGGGCTATCGACTGGTGATTTACCAGCCGTGATGAAATAGGGCGTTGAGCCAAGGGTGAACAACTCCCCCTTTAACGTCGTGGCCTCCCCCAGTTTCCAATCAGAGTCTAGAGCTTGGTGTCGCACACTCGAATAAACCAATGCATAAGATCCGTTGAGAGACGAGCTGCTAAAATTGACGATTTTCAGGCCGAGATTTGATCAAAGTATAATATTGTTTGGCCCAATATCGCAGTGAATGACGCTAGAAGAGTGTGAGGCCTCAACGACGTCGACAGCTTCCAATGCGCGACACATTTTCTGTGCTAATGGAATATTGTCGGGCATTCTTTCCCCTCGCATCACCTATTCATAGTGTTTTGATGATGTTGCCGGACGGGAGGCGCTCGACTAAACTCGTTGTTCCACTGGCTATGAACGTGCCTTTCCCAACAATCATGATCACGTTGCTCGGCTGGCCCATGGCAACATCCCTCTTGGCCTGGTTTCGGGACGGTGGCGTCGAAGGAGTGAAAATACTGATGTGAATGCTGCACAGGGCCATTTTTAGACTGTCGATTGTCAATAGGCATTCTCAACATCGAAGACGTAAGGGACTAGGTATCTTAGTGGTCCCAGCCTGTTAGGACGGCTGACATTTTTTCTAGTTTCCGTATGATTCGTAGTTTGCTTTTCATGGCCGGCTAACATCCGGCGGAAATCGGAAACCTTATACTCGAGCTCTGCTTAATTAACGTCGAGGTGCTCCCAACTCAATCGACCTCTTCCTTGTGAGTCACACCTACACATGATAAATTGCCAAGCGGTATGGAGAACGAAATGAGTGGGCCTTGGCAAGAAGCCGTCTGGTACATTTGCACACAAATGAATAAACTGCAGTGAGGATCTAAATCAAAACGAATGTATGATAATTATCTGAAACAAAGTTAATTTCCTATGGAAATTACACTCTTAGCAGTGAATGTTGAAGCTTAATCACTTATTTCTCGCCCTTCCCCCGTCCTATTCGCATCATCACATTTCGTTTCAGTACATATAGTACATCTATCTGGCAGCCTACGAGATGGGGGCCATTCCTCTTCCCCGCCCTTTTTCTTGATCCTTCGGATGGGGATATTAGCGAGTTTATCACTTTGTTTCCTCCTTGCTTCATACGATTCGAGGTTCTTATGCAATCACTCTCAGTGCCATCCTCTCCTATATTGATCCTACCGTCTCCGCTGTCTAAAACCTCCCAACCGAAAAGAAAAGCAATAGCTGCGTGATTACGCCCCTAATTTTAACTACTGAAACATGGTAGTATTACGGCACCTCGTCCAACACATCCCATCAAATCTCTAACGTTGTGAAAAATGTAGTACGCGCACTCGCCTAAGATTATGACCTGCACATAGTCCCTATCCGTAGAGACAACATGCATAGGGCAGCCGGCGGCGGATAGTCCCGTTTGATGGCGGGCCGCCCCCACGAAAAAGTAGCATGACCCGTTCCCGACGATACGCTACAATGTCAGGACATCCATCAGCCCCTCATTAGAGACAATCCTGTCGGGGAATCCATTTGGGACGTGGTTGTAGCGGGAGGTCTTTACACATATATATAGGGGTGTATCGGGCGGTGGCGGCGACCTACCATCATACAAGGTTGGTAGGGTTGCGATGAATCCTATAGACATGGGGTCTCCCAGAATAAAACTAGAGGGGTCAGGTCATAAAGTCCTGAGGTGAAACGTGTTCGGAAGAGTTTCGACCGAACTCGAGTGTGCAACGATAATCGAAAAGGGGGCTTGATATTACGAATATTCATTATCTAGGTGATTGGCCCCCCTGGGAGGTTTTCTCTCTGACTACGTCAGCTAACGTCAAGGTGCAAATCTTCTCTTTTTTCTTTCTCCTCTTATAGGAAGCAAAAAGGCTAAATTCCTCTATGATGACTAAGATACATCATGGGATATACCTATCAATATCATACAAGCGAGTCTACAGAGTACCGATTCTCTAGGAGGCAACTAGCCACCAGCATACTGGGATCACCGACTACCATAACGCCTCCGCTCACTACTATTTTCACACCGCCTCCCGAGTGCAATACGCCCGTCCTAGATGGTTGCGGTGTTACGTATTGCGACGGATATTATTTACCGTTTATAATTAATCAACTGACTGGTAACCGGGGTTCTAGCGTGTTAAAATGCGTGCCGGAAACTACATCTTCTCGCTATCTAGATGGGGTGTATAAATACAATCCAGGGCTATTCTGCCCCGAAGGAATGACTACCGCTACCAGCATTGGCAACATATACCTTTGCTGTCATAGGTGTGTTCACTTCCTATGCATAACACAAGGGCGGTAGTTGATATTAATATACTAGTGACTTGACGTATTCGTCCTCTCAGGGATATGAAGAATGTGCCGGAACTAAGACGAGCGGCGTGGGGTTTTTAGGCTACTTTGACGGAGAGGTAGCTGCCGTACGAGAAACTACTTCCTTCTCGGCCGCAGACAACATGACAGTACATGTTTACGCTTCCCCCGTCTATCTCATCCAAGAAGGCATTACTACAGGCATATCAAGCACTAGGAGCAGTGCCTCAACCACACCCGATCCCTCGAACTCTCCAGGGCCCATTGGACCTGACGCAGGCGCATCAAGTCAAACTGGAATTAAAGTTGGAGCTAGCCTAGGAGCGGTAGTGCTAGCCCTCATACTTTTTACCCTCGTCTATATTCTCCTGGTCCGCTACCGCCGGAGGCGACTTCTCAGCCGTCATCAGCCCTTAAATCCCCATTCATCAACGCCTGATAGGACTGAAGCAGAGACGATACTGAAAATACGCCAAAAGAGGCACCTACCCGAACTACCCATGATCGAACTACCGGCCGAGCTTGATGGAGTGCAGGTCGAAAGCCGCGGCCCTGGGATATATGTGTGGAAACCTGAGCTTGAGGGTACGGCCGGGGTAGACGGCTTAGTGGGTGTATACGTGAGAGAGAAAGCCGAGTTAGAAGCGAATCGCAAGGGCGTGGCCAGTTCCGTGATGGGAATTAGGTCGGAAACAGCCCCTGAATCTCCCATTGTTGGGTCGTCGTCGGATCCAAGACATATATCAACGGCCGGGGCCGTCCAAACGTATACCTGATCCTCATATGAGGCGGCTAGAGTCTGTTTCGGTACCTTGGCACTTGGTTTTGATGAGACATGTTATGATGGACCTGACGATATAGATAGCAACACTCGGACTGCTAGATGATCTACACTAAGACTTGATGAATAACGACATAACCCAACTTCACACTATATAAGGATAAAGTACGATTGATAATAGATGAAAATTCTTGCCTCAGTAGTTAGTAAGTATGAGATATCACAGCGGCCATTTACAGTCAGCCCATCTTGGAGAAAATTATCGGAAAGTCATGGCTCATCACCGTAAGGGTCTTCTTAGGCGTCTCTTTCAGCCGCCACCGCCGCACTAATATAGACTCCATTAGTATAGACTTCGCAGAGAATGAACCGGGAGAGAGAGACTTACACCACCGCCACCGCCACCTCCGCCACAGCCTCCTCCGCCTCCGCAACCTGCGGGAGGATCAGGAGAGGATTGAGCGTAGAGCGGCCAAGGCGCAGAGGCGGAAGGAGAGGATGCAGCAGAAAGCTGCTGCCGAGTCTTCCGACGCTACAGCAGATGCAGGGATGAAGGAGACCGTCTAACTACATTCGAAGAAAAAAAGGAATTAGGCCCGAGAATATCGGCTATAATACACGTTGGAGGATTATCAGGACATTCCATGTTGGAGTGTTTTGACACGGGAGACGGAGGGAAGTTGTTGCATGATTGGAGTTAGAATACGCATTGCATATTATCGGTTACAAAATGCCCTCACGGTTGGAACATTGTATATACCTAGACATACCCATTGTATTTAATAATTTAGATACCCGTTATTACTTAAGCCTCTCCGCGCGTCAAGTTGTCATGGAAGCCTAGGATAGGAACTACGCGGACCTCATCCCGGCTTCTACAAGCTATCAAAATTGGGATAACCTGATCAGATAGCACTTCCTCGTGCAATAACAATAAGTCAACGTTCGCATCACCATCGGTACGAGCTACAGAAGGTGCGTTGATCTCCGTATATACGTACTTAGATGTTACAAAACTTATAGATGTCCACTGAGACGAGCTCTAACCCCTGCGTAGCGGGCACGTCATAGACTTTATTTTATGTATAATATAATTTGCTTCAGTACCACCGTTTTCTTCGTTTGCCGTAGATGAGCTCTCATTATGCATAGCTCCAAAATTCCGAACACCTCCGCGTCGTAGTCTTAGCATGTTTCCAAACTTCATTTTCATTCGTCCTCATTAGCTAGTAAAAAGCCGTCTACAGAAGCCAGCCTTTTGCCCAACGGTTTTTGGTACTATTTTTAGTCAAACGAGGGTTCCGTTGTTTGTATCCGTATAACTTAAGGCCTGCCGTCGGGCTTCCAGGGCCTATTTAGCTCATATTCATAGCGAAGGTTTACATAATAATTCGCTGATTGGTTAAATTAAGGACAGATACCGGGGTCCGTAGAACGGTTAACAAGCCTCCTTGATTTCGCAAGGCTGCCGAAATCCCTTTTCCAGATGTGACAAGTCCCAATGATAGGACCTAGTACAGGTACAGCTTCTGGTTACCTAGCCATCCGTGTTTACAAACACCGTTAGGATATCAGGATTGCTGTTGACCTACAGGAGATAGACCGTTGTTCCTACTGCACACTTCCTTACAACAATCTCTCCATCTCCCCAGAGCAGTATCGCTATTAGGAACTTCTTTTGAGAGTACGTATTCTTTCGCGAATATCTCTCAAATCGCCTAATTATTTACGAGGACGGCATCTTTATCAGGACCCTCTAGACTAAAGGGCGGTACTGCGTATATAGGGTCACATATATACGCGAGAGCGCGAAATAAATCTGATAATAGGACCTGGAATGTGACTGAAGAACTAAAAGAGAAGGGTTCGAGTGGGTGGTGGTGGCTACAGTGGTATAGGTGACCTTTGGTCACCTGACCTGACCTGACCTGAAACCCCCCTATGACGTAACAATCTTCCCCTACACGCCTTACGAAATTCTGCCTCTTCGCTTGGCTCTACGCGGTTGTGCTTCATAACTAACAGCCCCATTTCTCCACACCAGACGTCCCGAGTCTGAGCTATTGCCCAATCGCAATCTCTAGCCGCCAAATCCATAACCATGGAGGTTGTGCTACCGCTCCGACCCAAGCCAGACTCCGGGGATATAGAGAGAACAGGCGGATTACCAGCGGTCCAATCTGGCCCGCTCGTCAAT
This sequence comes from Lasiodiplodia mahajangana, assembly GCA_029590625.1. Taxonomy (NCBI): domain Eukaryota; kingdom Fungi; phylum Ascomycota; class Dothideomycetes; order Botryosphaeriales; family Botryosphaeriaceae; genus Lasiodiplodia; species Lasiodiplodia mahajangana. Next base: position 2,817 of record JAPUUL010001210.1, on the reverse strand, counting down.
ATACCGGCACCCGAACCCCAAAGGCATCATGAGCCCAAGGACGCAACCCAGAAAATGATGCAGAGTATTGCTGCTGTCGAAGAAAGCATTACCCCTCATTTCACTGCTTTGTACCCCGCTCTCACACGGGATCTCATTGCTCATCTCGCTGCTCTCAAACAAGACATTAAGGACGCCGCTCTCAAGAAAAAAAGCCTCCAGACTGTTGATACTCAGCTCAACAGCGGCCCCGACAATGCAAAAGTTACTCCTGACGCCATGAGCACCCCTCTCGATGGCATTGATACTCCTCAGCTCGATACCATTGATGGTCATTTCGAGCCCACAGAACAAGAAGTACGCTACGATTTTCAACTTTATCGACTCGAGCTAATAAACGCAATAGTTGACACCATGCCTTTGCACGCGGCCAAAACATGAAAATCAAGGCCCCTAACTACGACCTTACGCCTCTACGTTAAGGTTACCACAAACATTAAAATCCCAAACTATTTTCAAACACTCCCTCATATCGACACATGTAGTGATAGGTCCGCTTTTGATTACTTTTCCGAACGCAAGTGCTAGTCATGGTAAGGGTTAGGATCGGTATGAATGCATATTTGGGGTTAGTCATAAGGGTGTATCATGATAGGTTTAAGGGTGCCACAGTGTCGATCTTGTTGCGAGGCTGCTCAAATATCTATTTGTGCCTTCCTGAGCCACCTAAAGTGGGATCCTGAGCCCCCGTAATTATGTAGGTTATGGATTTACTACTTAAATAATGCTTTGTTAAGGCCAGAGTATCTACGTGGGAATTCATCCCGGTCTGCTATCCTTATGTGTGTACCTCGTCCTCGCCTATCTAAAAAGTTCTTATATTTGTCTAGCTTTTAAATTTCCACATTAGCTACGGCAGAACTCGCCAGTGACGCTGTGGCCCTCTCATATTACGTGTCATTACTACGCTCTCAAGGTTCAGGACACGCCAGACTTCTCGCACCCCATCATAGCTATAATTGGGAGAGGCCTACGATAAGAACTTAAAGGATCATTCAATTCATCATACTCTTCTGTGGCACCCAGGGTCTTGATGCTTCGTTTTTCTTCTAGTCTAGTAGTATCCTACAACTTATTAGTGGCCTAACTCCTATAACCTCGCTTCTCAACCCCGAAACCCCTTTCCGTTCCACTTGTCTCCTCGCTCTTATTCGCCTTCATATCCAGGGCCTCCTCGTAGGTGTATTCCATTATGAAACTATATTGCCGTGACGGAGACGAATACGTCGTGTAGGCGTGTTCTCTGTTCAGATTAAGCGCATGTGGCGGAAACTCAGTTCTCAAGGTATCAACGTATCCAACTAGGCTAGAGCCGAGAAGAGCCGTTATAAATGAAGCCCGTAATGAAGGCAACCTAATTAGAACGTGAAGGGTCGTTTGTCGCTGAGGCCGGTTCCATCTTTAGAGTGTCGCGGAAACCGCTACCCTCCAGATCGAAGCGTTGCTCGCTGAAATCAAGTTGAAGGCTCTTGTAGTCCCAACGGTGTGCCAAAACGATGAAGCCAATACTCCAAAGTGGCATCATTAGAATATCGAGAGTGCCAACAAAGATAGAGCCGTTTGTCACATTGAGGATGTGAGCGCCATCGGTTAAGGCAAAGGCGACAGGATACAGTAGCCAAACTAAGTTTATCCAGCCGGATAGAATGATGTAATCGCGAGCTATTCCAAGGCGCTGGGCGGCTTCGCGGCTCTCATTGAGCGTGCTCATGGCGAGGATGAGGTATGTGAACGTACCAAACGCGTAAAATCCCCACTTATAAACGGTAGTCGTGTACGCAGCGGCAATATAAGTAAGAACCCATACCCAGGAACAGACGATGTTGGTAATGATGGTCGTCCAGGAGACACCCGATAGCATGCCAAGCCCCAATGCAGCCGACGGGAAGGCAACAGCCCAATTCACGTATCTGACGAAGAAAACTTGATGTGGTCCAACAGCGCTCCATCCCAGGTCGGAGGCCTCTGCATAATACGCCACTGCCCCTACGAGGATAGTGAGAGTATAGAGGTAGTGAAACACTCTGTCACTCTCGCGTGACGTAAAGCATGTGACAAGCACGCCAAACTATGATCATTGAGGTGCGTTAGAATACATAACGTGAGAAAATAATCAAATTGGTGTCGCGTAAATAAATAGGTAGAGATACATACGAAAGCGACTAGGTAGATTGCTGTCACAGCCCAAAGCCAGTCGGAACCTGCGACACTGAGGGCGTCAGAGGCTCCCGTAGGTGGGTTGATATTGAGCGCATCATTTCCTCGTAGATAGAGCGGCATTGTATCCCACCACTGGTGTAATAGCGAGGGTTAAAGGCAGCGCACTTTGAAGTGTAGATGAATTAAAAGACGATTTTGAAGGACTGTAGCTCTTTGGTTAAGCAAAAGCTTACAAGTGTATTCTTTGCACCGGGCGGGAACTAAGCATTTATATCATGATCAACCCTTTGCTGCGCTCATAGGAGAGCGTGCCGGTAACCGATTTGAGAGTGTCACCCCTATGGGAAGACTATATTCACCATGTTCATTCATAATTGAGAACCTGCCTACAGACTCAGATCATAGACTTTGAAGCTAGGCTGACGTTGAACACAACAGGGCTTATGAGGTGGAAGCGGATTTGGTAAGCGGCGGAAGCAAAAACATATATCTAGGTCGCTAAAGGCTTGAATTGCCATTTTTAGTAATATCTTAGCTTTAGAGACCTGTTTTGGAAAGCTATCTCGGGAGCTTTGCAGTGCAATGCAAGGCTATACAGCGTATTATTAGCTTACTTAG
>JAPUUL010000121.1:0-28075 GCA_029590625.1 Lasiodiplodia mahajangana | reverse complement strand
CGTGGTGCAGAGTGCGGCGAAGCAGATCTCCGCTATCTCAAGTATTCCAACGACTTGGAAGTACACGTAAGTCACTCCCGCACGCTCTCCTTGTCTCCAAACATAACTGTTTCGCTAGTAAAACCAAGAACTAGACTAACTTGAATGCTTTATCTACAGTTATACTGGCTCCGGCATGGTCGCCAACGTGGCTTACGACCTGTTCACGTCATCCTCAGCAAGTGGATCGTCAGAATACGAAGTGATGGTCTGGCTGGCTGCTCTGGGCGGTGCAGGCCCTATTTCGTCGACTGGTAGTCCCATCGCAACACCGAGTCTTGCCGGCTCGTCCTGGAAGCTCTACGAGGGCTACAACGGCAACATGCACGTCTTCAGCTTCGTCGCTTCATCGCAGATCACCAGTTTCAGCGGCGACCTCAAGGCCTTCCTCAGCTACCTCACCTCCAACCAGGGCATGTCCACGAGTCAATATGTCACTAGTTTGGGCGCCGGAACCGAGCCATTTGTTGGTTCAAACGCGGTCTTGACTACTTCGGCTTATTCAGTCGCGATAAACTAGGAGTCAATAGGCTGGGAAGTTCAAAACGTTCACTCATTCCGAACTACAGAATAGGATCACTACAACAATATATTGTAAATATTGAAAAGAATATCATACGGCCTCTACGAGTGCACAAAGAACCCAATATGTAAACTCATTTAGCGCCAGTATTCAGAGGCGTGGTATCGTGACGCTTGATTCGTACGCACTAGCTCAATGTTCCCGTCCCAATGCCGAGGCGTCCCCCTCGTCCGGACACGATAGTCTTTAAGTGCTGCCGCTACATCACGGAGCGGCTCGGTGCCACAGCCCTTCGCCAATGCAGTCAGGTTCTTAGGGAACACTATAGCATTCCAAGCGGCGTAGAATATGTACGTTAGTGCCGGTACTCCGGCCGTAACATGGTCCGGCGTCGCTGGCCCAACATCGGTCCTCAATTTCGCATCTTGGAGATTCCACATGTATTCATTAACAGCCGCGTGAGGCCCGATCGTACCAGGACCAATCCACACGGGAATGGAGTATACATTGCCCGTCCAAGAGCTCGATGCCTCCGCATAATAAGTGATATATTGAGATTCCGTATCCGAATATGGCGAGGATTTCAGTCGGCCAGATTTCCAGTGGGAAAATTGTTCGGCATTTGCGTGGCGTGATTCATTGGCGCTGGGCACCCGGTACATACTGGGGTTATTTGGCTTGATTCGCTCTGTATCCCCGAAGAAGCTGAATGAGTCGTTACTAAAATCATCATCCCCGGGATCGAGAAGCTTATCGTAGTCAATATCGCGCCCTGTAGATGAGTCTAATACATCATCAGAGAAGTCCGGGTCCAGTTCGAGTCGGATATGGCGGAGGCCCCCGAGAATCGTTGCATGTCGACCGTTCATGATTATTCTAGCTCGCCTTATGGATGTCTGCTGCGAGGATGCAGAGTCTAAAAAGGACGTCAATCGTTCAATAACAGGCCCGGTAGAACGTGCTGGGATGTTAGTCAATGTGAGGGAGGCGATGCGTGGATTCATGTCGGGAACAAAACGCCGAGGATAAGCTCGTCTCACATTCTTGAAGAAGACTGTCTCCGACATTCTCAAGGCTGCTGCTAAAGGGAGACCTTCTGCGATTATGTCTGGTACTTGTGTTACAACCGAATGGTGTAGACGTAGAGACCGCAGGTTTGAGGAAAACACAGGGCGCAGTAGATGTGATAGTCCAAAAATGCCACCAACACGCAGTTGTGGTAGACCTTGGTCTAGTGATGATGTAGGGGGTGTGTGCAGACAAGAATCGCATTCGAAATGCTCTAGCCTGTCTGAAGAAGCTCGTAGTAGCCTTCCTATTCCATCTGTGGTGAAGCTATTCTGGTTTAGGTATAGATGTGTGATGCCTCCGCGGTGAAGATGTAAGTCGAATATTGATTGTGCAGCCATTCTACTAGTTAGTGATAATGCATTTTCCAAGAGAGTTTCTTTAACGGTACTGGCATCATCACGTCTCAGTTTAGTGGTTCCATTAGAGCGAATAGTTTGCCATTCCTGTGGCTCCATTTGATCAGCTCTACGAGAATACGCCGGGGGATCCGCGAGGTATCGCCCAGGATGCGTGAATGAAGAACTGTGCGATGATTCTTCAATGAACGCAAATGGCCCGTATCGATAGCTGCCTACGTTCTTGGGCATTATTACTTTTCCTTCGACCTCGAAATGGAAGTCGTTACGGAAAGAGAGCGACGAAAAGCTATGGGCCAACATCGCATCGATAGCATTGTCACTAAGCTTATTATCACTGAGATCAATACTCCAAAGCTGGAGCCGGAACGTTTGGAATAGTAGTTCAGCAGTCGCATCATCCATTTCACGTCCTCGAGCCTTCAGCACACGAAGGGCCGGAAGAGAAACGGGGTTGAGAGACAACTGAATGGCGCTCCTGATTGAACCAGGGACATATGAGACATCGAGATAAACCAAATCACGAAATAGCGGCGGATGGAACAGTTTAGGGGTAAGTTCCTGTCGGCAACGCCCAAGGTCCAGGAGCTCGAGAGAGCGGGAAGCAGAAGCTTGAGTTGTAGCTAGAGAACCGGGATCAAGCTCTGGATGCCCATCGAGCAAAAGACAGATCAGCCCCGGGAACAGCTGGGGCAAGGCCCTGAAGCTTTCGGAAATGGCTCGTTCACTCGCTTCCGTTGAATAGAGCCCAGATGCCGTCAATGCGAAAGCTCGGAAGTCTAAAGATCGGACCATACACCGAGTCTGTAGCCGCGCAGACCCAGCATATTTGTGGATGAAGCGCCTATACCAAGCTAGATCTGCAAACTATTAGCTAGGATCTTGGTTTGGCTGCCTTCTCTCCATGCGGATAGGATACATCACAAATACATATCAAACAAGATGTACTTGTTCAGCGAACCGACGCAACTCTATAGAATGCACCCTGGTAATTATGCGAAAAAAACACACCATCATTTGGATCCAGGCCAAGCCGCCGGACCGTCACCAACGGATCTCGCCACAGCCGAGGAGCGAAATGGCTATAGAACCGACGGTCCGCGAGACAGCAGGACGACCAGCTTGATGCGGGGACGTGAGGTGCGACAAGGGACAGCCAATCGAGCCGAGTGGTGGCCTCTCTATACGACGGCAGCACGTCCATGTCTATAATTATCCGCTGAGGAGGAAAAAAAACCGCGCAAAGGCCTAGAATATGTCGCAATGGCACGGAAATCGTAGCAGTTCGATGATGGTCATCGTAGCCGCCGACGGGCGCGAACTTGGAGCTGAAGGGCTTGGAAGTGAAGCTGATGTCATATTGGCAAGCAGTATTAGGAAGTAGGTAATAGTGTAGGATTTAGGAAGAGCAACGCCACGTTATGCTCCTTTCTTGGCGGTGCCTTTTTTTTGGTGACTAAAGCCACCCCATCCCGCCGATATCTCCGGCTGACCTCTCCACGACCAACCGAGCCTCATCTAATTCCTTTTTTATTAAGATGGCTCGAAAGAGCGATGAGTGGAAACTGCATATTTTGTGACTCAAAGTGATACAGATGGGTTGGTTTATAAGGAAAAAAAGAAAAAAAAAAGAAAACTCATCCATTTTCTTGCGTTAGCATGTCGCTTATTAGGGTTTACAGTGGTACTTTTAGGTTCCTGAGCATCGATCAATGAAAGCGCCTAACAATCATCGCGATGGAGGACTACAATAGACTCGTTCATGTCACCCTTGCGTAGCTTTAATATCATACAACACATGTCCAATGATGCTCTTCATCGTTCCGAAGTGCTGGGTATGTCTATAGACCTCTTTTACTCCTGGAGATATTATAATATTTTGTGATTGAGGAAGTTCTAAGATGGACCTATAAAAACGTAGTTCTTGCTCTGTGTGCAATCTAAAATCTTGGCGGTGCTGATCTAGATCGTCAATGTGCTCACCTTCAATTCAGGCGCTGCTAAGAATACAAACTGGCTACATTTGATGAGACTCTCCATAGAATGGAAAATCGCCCGTCTAAAGAAATTCAGCTCGTTCCCTATAATATTTTAGTATCCAATAATTCCGGGCTACCTTCATTGCTTTTGAATCGGAGGATTAGATACGAAGGAATAAAGTTTGTTCAGAACCCCTATAGTGGTCTCAGGCCAGCCAGCCAATTCCTCCATTACTTCTTTGCGGTTAATATACCACCCCCGATCAATACAAAACTAACTACACTTGTATGTATATGGAAGGTGCATGAAGAAAGGGCCGAGTTCAATGCGATGGGCCTTCATAGATGTGATAGTTGATGCCATTGGACGCCTCTTACAACCGGCCTGGGAGGGGGACTTTTAATGCAGGTGAGACTTCTCAGCCTTGACATATCACATTACCGACTGCACAGGATGTTCTAGAACTAAGCGACAAGGAGATCAATCGAGTTAGTTCTCTCCTAGACGCGTGCGTTAGAAATAAGCCTATGAGGGGTAAAATCGGCATCCGCGAAATATTTCGAGGTTCGCTCTGTGTCAATAGCCGCCTGGGTCTGACATCGAGGGCGGTATAGAATTAGCAAAAGCCGCCGTGATTCCAGAGTATGAGACAGAATAATATAAATATAGCTACGTTAGTAGCTACAATTTTGGGATCTCAATTGCAACCAAAATTCAACCATTGAGATTTTCTCCTCGAGGCTAATAGCTTTGGCCTACGGCCTTATCATAGACCTATTCTCGACAAAAAATTCCGATTGCATTTTTAAGACGTGCCGCTAAACGACTATAGGGTACTATCACTGTATTTCTTCTTGTAATTGTCTACCTGTTTACCATAATGGGAAAGTCATTTTAGCGCCTTCCACGGGACCGCCATCGAGGAACTTTCATTCTGGTTTGCGCCCAATCTCCCCATTCTTCCCCAGTATCCACCCCTTAGTGGATGTGGTGCGACCTACGATGATCACGACAACTGCTTGGTATGTAGCATGATGTCGACTTTGGAGGCTGTTTCGAACTTGTATACCATCGTGCTTAACATGCCATTGAGCATGTAATGAGCTATGGCGAGGTCCTAGGCTGCTCTCGAGGACTCAAATACTTGTCATCCATCGACAATCGTATCAGAAGCACGGCAAATTATTGTATCTGGAGACGGGGGATACCGTATGGCGGTCAACCCCGGAACCTCCATGAGAGACTCAGGATGTACAGATAAGAGTTATACTAGCTCATGTTGCATGTATACATCTTCCTATCCCCCACAGAGGGACAAAAGCTACCTCCATGCGCACAACAAGGTTCTCCGCTACGAAACGCGTGCCACATGCGAGCTGATAAAACCCCTCATAAAGCTTTGAAGCTTCAGGCACAAGTACACAGTACCGCTAGGCCGCGGACTGTATATATGCAGCACACGAGTAACTTATGATGCTCGGACCCGATTCAGCGTTCTACCATAATGATGCGTGAACAATGAAGGAGGCCATCGACGTCCCCGTACATTGAAAATATATTTTCTCTGTGAAGAGTCTTGTACCTTCTCGCTAATATTCAAGCCAAACTAGGAAACCTCGCGGCTAGTTTCCGTTTCTTCATTTCCAGTGGTAAAATGATTGGTCACATGAAAAACTACCTCGAGAGATGGGGGACTACAAACATACTGTAAACAGCTACTGCTGATCACTCGCCACATGGACGGCATCCACTATGCGGATCGTATCACCTGTGGACTTGTCAAGGAGCTAGAAGAAGCCCAGCTCCGACGCCTCTGTCTAACAACCTCTTGTACTTGCCCAGGTCATGGGAAGCATCAACACTTAATCTGGCGCACACTAGTTACACCCTAGTTTAATATTCCTGTCGACTTGCATGGTGTGTTGGAGGGGCAGTAGGAACTTTTGAGGTATCTGTAACTAGTAGTGTACCACGGCATTATGGAGGCCTGGACATTGCTGAATCTCTTGAGCTAGAACGTCATCGGACGCACGATACTTGGACAGTACGTTATGCGCTGCAAACAAAGCTCCGATGGTTGATCGAGCCAATACGAGAGTTTCACTCGCACATGTACTAATGTCACAGGTTGGTTGAGTATACTACCATCAAAACAAGATTCGGCCAGCTCACCTAGGTGGGTTAGCCGTACTTGTTGCTGCTAAGGATTCTCCTACTGTTGGAAGTTGACAAATTCAAGTGCCGAGAATCTCCTGTTTGCTCCAATATACTTTGTGCTACTCAAGTCCTAGGCTAAGAGCCTTGACTGGCCTTTTTTGACGCCAGAGGCTGCACTAGTACACGATGGAATGGCCCTGGCCTTTCAGAAAGATGGTTTGTTCGCACGCTGATCCGCACATTCGGATCTTCCCAACCCCAATCTTCACCGCCACTCTCCACTGTGAATTTTCTGAAAGCAATGATCTAAGGAGTGTGCTATGTACTAGCCGTTAATCGTCAGAGTGGCCTAGTTTTCAGTATTGATTTTTATACCATACTTTGAAGAAAATGGCGATGACGATTCATGAAGTTTGCTGCCTATCGCCATTTTCTTCAAAGTCAAGTGGTTCGCTCAATTGGCTAGCTATCTTGTCGCCCGCTTGAGAAGCCCTCATTTCCTCGGAGAAGCTAATGTCTGCTATATCCTCTCATGCAGAAAACTGTGGATTGGAGCGAATATTCTTGTAGGTACTTGCAAGCATTAGTGAGACATGTAAGACTGATACCCGAGTGGTCGCTGCGATCACATTTTCAAATAAAATAGATTAAAATTTTTGCGTGCGTAGCGCTCCTCATAGTAAAACATTGCAGAACGCTAGAGGATCCGCTTAGGCAGTCAGATGATGGCATTTCCAATAAGTCGGTTGGTTAAGGCTCACTCAATAACATAGTTACACCGTCATGAAACTGCTGCGTGGTTGTTGGCGGCGGGGGTTCATGGCCTGACTGGTAGAGTCGTGCGTCTCTGTTCCCCCATGGCATGGTGCAGGCCGAATCTGGTCACGACGTGATAAAGCTCTGCATTTTTGACGGTAACGTACCAAGTCCATCGGAACACCCTACTATTTGGTTCCCTGAGCGCTTTCTCAACTGTCCGCACGGCAACTATGGTGTTGGATGGATCTCGAGCCGTAGCATCTCTAGAATCACTAGAACAGCGCAGATATCGTTCTAATGTCATATCAGCGGAGCTTTTTCATTCGAGTAATGTATTCGTTTAGGTTGGCCTAGCTACGTTTAGAGCTTAGTTCATTCTGTCTTGGCGGATATGTCTCGGCCATATTGCTCGGGTTGACATCCTCTCGCCACGACGAAGATTCAAGACGTATATTACAGCTAGGCTAACCGAATATAATGAGCTCGATAGCCTGTGGGTGCTTCTAGCGAGCGTGATTGAATGAGAAGTAAAAATGTTCAGTTTCTGAGTCGTGATGGAGAAGGCAAATATTCACCAAGCAACATAAATGATTCAACAACGCAGGATAAAAGAGCCATATGGAACTTAACGTTCAATGATATGATGGTTCACCAACCATACTCCATTGTAAATGCTAATCTGACTATCCAAAACCTGCCCGCCTGCTGAGCTGAAAACGCCTTAACCTAGGTATCAAAAAACACATTAATATGCTACCCAAACAGAACCTGAACTTATGGCCTTGACGATACAGAACCCCCTATGCCTTTGCCATCCCATAATTCACGTGGGATTTTCAGCTCTATTTTTTGAGCATCTGAGAGCATTGTGATCGACATCATTTCTGGGAGTTTTGGTCCGATGAATGGTTCCTCTTCCACCTTCGGTTGCTCTTGACCCTTCTTTTTGCCTTTCCGGTTCTTTACATCCTGCATCATTTTTTCATAGAGAGCCGGGGCTAGTGGGTGGTATTCTACTCGTGCCTTGCCTGGTTTGTTAGCGGTGGCGTGCTGAAAGCAATGGCTACGGGAGTTATCATGGCGATTAAACTGGTGCAAACAGAAACAGCAGTAGACAAGATCTTTTAATTTATGCACACTGAAAACAATTAGCAAATCAGAACTTTCCACTGACTTCGTGGGATGGGATACTCACGTGTCTTCGTGCCTCTTCAGATGCTCACGCCTTTTAAACACCTTGTCATTGCAACCAGGCCATTTGCATTCGTATCTACCAATGTATACCACTGACATCCCGGCAAGTGTAGATTCCGCAACATTGCGGCCCCCAATTGTTTTGGGCAGAGGTCGAGAGGGAGACGCTTCCCTCCCCCTCCTGGTTCGTTTAGAGACACGACTCCCCTGAACTCGCTGCAATGCCGCCGTCGTTTCCCGAACTTTGTTCACGTAACAAGGTCTCTTGTCTTGGTGTTGTAGATATGCGGGCGGGATGTAGTGGTCTTCTACTCGTGGTATAATTAGGGAGGGCATGGCCAGAGGCGGAATCCCCAGTGCAGACGGGGGTTGCTTCTCGAACAAATTCATCTGGCTCTCTCCATTCCATTGGGGCCACGATGGCTCCAACGGGTATTGGGCATTGTCGTATTGGTACACGGCCGGAGGGAAGTCCGCCGGTGGTGAAATGATCTGGCTTGGGAAAGGGTGATGCTCGATGTTGTTGTAATGTTGTTGTAAGTGCTCGTGATGGAGAACGTAGTCAAAGTCCAAACTTGACGATGTTGTCCCAAAATCGTTGACGGTTTCGCCGTCATGTTCCATCACAATGGGACGGAATCCCGGCGTCGACCGGCCGGAGGGNAGGGGTGAATGGCCCCTTGACGGGGCTCGGGGTGGAAACTGACTCCAAGCTCCCAGTAGATGAACTACATGGAAGCATAGGATAGCTGTCCATGGGAAAGCTATCCTCATAGCTCATGTGGAACATATTGTTATCCATTGTGATTACCAAGAATGAATGCAAAGAATCCAATGGACAGGAATGCGGGTTTGGATGACGATGAAGGAAGGGGGGAGAGATACTAGATATACTGGTGCTGAAGATAGATCGTGAATGTATTAGAACCCAATATCCCTGTCAACTCGATTTAAAACCCTGCCGGGCCGAAGGCTCGGTATATTGAGTAGAGTGTCCCAAGTTAGTTAATTAGCGTCTATCGAGGAATGCAATTAAAGACGCGTGGAGCAACAGGGGGCGCGATCATCCTAGGTGCGGACCACAATGGAAGAGGATGGGAGACATGGCTGGACTAGGCGGCGGCTCTTGTCTTCAAGCCACTATACCCCATCTTTGAAGATGTTCCATTGCTTGCATTTAGACATCAATGTCTTGAGTGAGTTAGATCACTTGGACCAATCCATAGCAGGACCTCTCCGCAAGTGAGTCAACAATTAACCTGTTACCAACTCTCTGGATCGGTAGAGCCAACAGGATAACGGGACCACCACACACACGTCCCAACGTCAACCTGGTACCCTAGACCTGGCTGCCCAAGTAGACGATTTGAATGGCAACACGACGGCGCACAGCATTCAGCCGTGCAGACACCAGCATAGTCACGAGGCAAACATTCATTCAACTGATACTTGGCAGAGCTCACCGAGCCCCATGGCGTGTACTGATCCCGGATCGTGAGACAGGCGTGTTGGCAAACCCTCACTAGTCAGCTGGGCATATCAGGGGTAACACGCAAGATTCAAACGGGCTCTATAGACGATAAGTAGCCCCGCGTTATTATTCGAAGCAATTGTAAGACATAAGTCTGTCTACATTGTACTTATCGACGGGAGAGATAGCACATACCCGGCTACGGCCAGTATTACTGATATGGTGAGGCAGTTGTTTCATCTTTGCTCGCGCACATAGCACCACTATAAGGTCATACTCCAGGTTAGTCGATTGGAGTCGATCCTCACGAAGTGTAATGGCATTCTCGTTTTCTAAAATGAGGCCGGCGTATCCTAGATGACACTCCACAAACCTAACATTGTGTACCCTCCCTACCAATTTGTTGTCGTTTCACCTTCGAGTGGACGGGCGAAGGGGCGGGAGCAGAAGACCCGCTGCTGAAATAGATCCAAGGTTATCCGTTGAAGCTTCCTTACCAGAAACCAGGCCGAAAACCTCTTCCCGCTGTGGAGCTGAGAGTTACTTCGGGTCTGGAAATGCACCGGTAGTTGCAAAAGAGAGATCAGCTCCCGAAGTTTGCGTGCTCAGCTAGGCGCTTGGGCTCTCTGGCTCGGTGGAAAGGCCGGCTCCGAATTCGGAGTGGCTCGCAAGTTTGGTTTTTTTAAGTTTGCGATAGTAAGTCGATGCTGATACGTCGCAACCATGTGCAACGATGCTATCGTGGCCTGGTTGCTGTTCGTTTGAGGTTATTGTGGCTTGCAAGGGTACGACGCAGGTCGAATCGAATGCAGTAGTCGAGTATTGATTGCGATATTTCGCCTCAGCGACGGTGCTCGCGCCGCACGTGCATTGATAGTGGCATGATATCCCCTCACTGTTCGCTGCGGTTTGGTGATCAGCATCAGCAGCGTGGCACCTTCATGCTTGAACAAAGTCGCAAGTATAGCATCTATCTACATTGTAGTATACGGATCGTAACCTCCCTACTCTCGCCTCTGTTGAACATGTGTGTTTAATCAGAGACCGTGCCTGGGGTTGGACATGAAACATAACGCCTTTCCTCCAGTTGATTCACTTAAAGTGGTCAAACGTCTTCATAAACATTGAGGCGCTAACATTTCCATGTGAGTCTATATGTCCTTTTCTGTCGCGTTTGCTAATACCCATCTCGATGCCGCTGGATATCCGATCCATTTCTCGGAAGGCCGGGGACACGGCACCGCACGGATTTCTGGTATGCGTGTGCATGTGGCCAGCTGCTAGGTACTGGGGCCGATACACAACCTGGGTACTCGGAATTGCCTTGCCATGTCCTCTAGTAACTCAAATACAATTACCCCGAGTCCAAATTCATCCATACCACCCACCTCATCCTGAATAACCCCACCGTGTGCACTCTGTGTGTATATGCTGAAGTTTGCTGGGATTTCGTAGAAAGATGTCAAAGTGAGAGTGTCTTCACTATGTCTCAGTTTGAAAATTCCTTTGCCCCTGATAGCCCGCCTGTGTTCGATCTCTAACTGCGACGCTAGGCGCCTAAAATTCATACCTGATCCATTATGTGGCTGGCATCGGCGTTTCTCTCTCCAAGGCCCTCTCCAACGTCAATATTTGAGACAGACGCCTTGTCTTGCGGGCACCATTTCGATTGTGTCACCCTCTCCCGCAGATCAGTTAGTATATTTACCCGTTATTGAACAGTGTGTTATTCTCCCTAATAATTCATCGTCTACCTCTACCCCTGGCAAGGTGAACAAACAATTCAGGGGTGCTTGGCGCCATATCAAAGTCTGTGTGCCCATGAAGCAGGTGACATTCAGTTGTGCCAACTTAGAACTAAACAATGACTCTTCGTCCGACTGCTGTCACCAAATCTAGTGCTGACATCAATGCCCTCATCCGCACCATTCTCCAGTTGGTATACCAGAAATATATTAATTATTGGCCATCTGCCCGCGTCTAGTGGTCCAGGCAAACGCTTATTTTTCTTAGCATCGTACACATATCACAGAATCCCTAACAGATATTATGGTATTCGCCACCATATTTGGTCACATTCGCCAATATGACTTATCTCTGTATGAAGTCAACTTCGCTTTCTGGAACAGGAGCTTTGACTCTCCCCGCTTAGCGGCAAATCCCCTTCCAAAATTATCCTCGATTGGAATAGAAAGCGAGTTTTATGGCGATGGTTTCTAACTAACAGGGTAACTTCCTAGGATGAACGATGTTGAGGCTCTATGTTGTGATGACGTTCTAGCATGTTGCACGCCGGTATCGCACTATTCTTCTATCGCTCATGTGCTTTTAGTTTTATAGGCTACCATGCCTCTATTATGCCAACACACTAATGCTAGTTAGTCGGAGGAGGCGAGTGGAAATTGATCAAACGTCACGGATAGAGAGGTCTCAGACGTACGAAGTCCCAAGTCGCTCAACGCTAAGCCTTCTGCTAGTGTAGGTATTTCCGAGGTGCATGTTGGATGAGACATTCCATGTGATGTATATCCTAGATGAGGGCATTACTGGCAGTCTGCATTTTATGCTGCCGTATGCAGTATCATGCGGGGGCCATTGGCTCGCGGGATTGGTTCAAGATCAAGCGATGTACTACAATGTAGCGTCAGCATGTCGTGCTTACAATTATGAAATTCATGTCCTCTCATACTTGAAATTGGTAAACTCTTCGTGAATTCAAATTCTGATATGGTAATCAGCACAAAAAAAANTTGAAGAGGAGTGAACTCGTCTCTCGGTAAATTAGATCCTTTGCAACATGTTTGAATTTTCGCTATCGAACTAATCAATCTAATAACCAACCTTATTATCTTCAAGGGAAATAATTACCTGTACAATTCACGGCAGTTGCCCTAATATTCCCTTAGTAGGCATCTAGCGGCATAGATGGACTTTGTGACCACAAGTATGCAGGGAATAGGGGACCATAATAGACCCCGTATCTCCCGGTTGAATGAGGCCTAATTCAAGAAAACCTGCAGCGATGGATTAGCTCGCGTTCGTATTGGTCGTGAACAGATGGTAACTGGGCCGATGGATGCTAATTGGCCAATCTCCCGAGCGAGATGGATATTCCTGTCTTACTATCTATCTAGACTTGTTGTGATTGATCATCTGCGGGCTACAAGCGGGTGTGAAGTCGGATCATGGAGCTTCATAGTTATGCAACGGGATAGATAATCGAACTAGATAGTAAAAGAAAAACCCATGATGAAAATTTTTCTCCACCTAAAACACACGAGGTTGGCTATTGTGATACTTTTTGAATGTAAATATTATGATCTTGAAGTTTTGGTTTCGTTTGTAGACGGGTCCTTGCTGCTTCGATTTTTTGACAGTATCCTTCCGTGCATGGAAGCTTGGAATCAAACGACGGAGAACTAGCGACTCTTCTATACACACGCAGGGTTACATCGTTATGCATCTGTCACGGGAGCCTGCTTTTCGGGTGTTACGGCGTCGCGTCCTATGAGGCGTTCAGCCCTACAGTGCCACCAAAACTAGAGCTCCTATCATGCCAATCACGAGGCCTGGATAGCTTCTAGGAAAAGGCAACGTAACGCCACGAGAGACATAGTGACGGTCGGGGTGTCTAAAAACCGTGGTCAAGGATTGGCCAGTCTCTCAACCAATGATTACAGGCATCCGTCTATCACCCTTGTGGTGTTTGCAACGAAGCCCATATCGATGGCATAACCCGGGACGAGGGTCTCTGCATCTCGGACCCGAATAGTTGATAAGTCCGATTCGAGATGACCTCTCAGTCGAGCGACCCAAAGATCCACCACTCATCTACGAGCGGGGTATAGAAAATAGGTAGGTATTAAAAAGCCTGTGCATCATGGGGTAGCACAAAGCACATGGTTCGGTGGGATTTGGACCATCGTGGAACGCCGTCAGACTGGCTACCCACTCGAGAGAGAAGCTATACCCTGTTTACAAAGCGGCGATCTACCCAGGCGTCCTCATGTTACTATTCCTGGGTCATGTTTGAGGTTACATGCAACTTGATACTCATGCAGACCACTTCCCGAGCATGGGTCATCCTATGGCGGCAAAAGGACGAGAAATGGAACTTCCTTATCTGCAGATCTGTATTCAACTACGACTGGAAAAGACGATGAGACAGGTCCGAGCGGCGCGCCCGCCGGTCGAAGTATCGAACGATAAGCTGCCATGTGGCCGATCATGACGTAGTAGCATACCTATATCTTGCTCACTCACAAGGCAGTAATGAGTAACCAGTATCAATATCTCATCGCCTGGGCCATCGTGCATGCTGCGTGTAGTGCAGTTGGCCGTCTTGTGATGATCCTTGTTGCATATGCAAATCTGTGTTGTACTGATTCGCTTGTGAACAGTGCACTCCGCAGGATTGCTTGGCCGTGAGGGTCTATTCTGCCTTTTTGAGCTGCCTAAACTCTCAGTTTGTAACCATTCTGGCTTCTTGTGCGAATCGAGTACTCGGTTTAGCCTTCCTAATCAGACGGACACTTCCGTACATCCAGTCATACGATATTATGCTGCCAGACATATGAGATGCAGCTACATCCATCGAGCCACCTTGACTGCCAAGATACACAAGAGGTAGGTGGGCTGGTAATAACATGCAGGACATAGGAGCCCAAGAGACTTGGAAGTTGGAGACAGTGCCTATGGAGTTGAACCGCAACGAAACGAGAGGTGAACTTGAGCGGACCTTCTATTGGATATACCAAATGCACACGACCCATTAGGCCGACTGCAGAATGGTTTTTCTCGCAATAACCTGCCCCAATCTACGCACTGTGGGATGTCGTGTTGGCAACAAGCAAACAGTAGATTAACAAGCAGTCCGCAGTAAGCCACAACACATCAAAATACCTACTTTGCGAGAGTCAACGCAGTGGCCTTTCCCGCTTTTACACTGGGGCTGGTCGCATGTAGTTGCCTGCAGACCAGACTCCAAAAGGAAAGTAAACTAGAACAAAGGAAGGGAAGACAGAAAGAAAGCACGACAAAAGAAAAAGGAGATGAAAAACGAGAGGGGTGAACTCGGCGAAGAGTGACATGTTGTGCTAGGCTCGATTGGTCTCGTTGGAAACAGGAAATTGATGAATGTGCTTCATGCAGTGTAGCTAACCCATAGACAATATTTTAGCCGTGATAAATCCGCCTCTGGACCAGAGAGGCGAAGTCGTATCTCCTATAGTGTTTGCTATACTCTGGTCCTATAGTATTTTCTCGCCTGGCCATCTACGAAACAAGCTTTCAAAAGATTCTCACACTTACCCAGTCGAGTTTCATCGCTAATACTGCTTTCATGGTTGGTCTAGTCTGCTTTCCTGAACGCTGGCCGGCCAACACACGCAGAGCAGACGTATATTGTTACACAAGGCTCAAGGATTCCAAGCGATTAGAAATCGTCACGTCCAATAACAATTGTTTGCCTCCTCCCCCTGCTAAGAAGGATGAGGAATATTATCCCCACAGCTGCATTTCTAGCCACCTACCTTGGTAGTTAGTGGCCTGTGTCTTGGGTCTCACCTAGGTTTAGCGGCACTTACCCTGCAGACGATGCTCAAACAGCAAAGTCTACCTATGCAACCAGCTCATCGCAAGGTGCAGAGAGAGGCCGCTGCGCTGCTGTTTGGTGTTTGGGCACGTCGTCGGCTAAGCCACGCACGGGTAATTAAGCTGAGACTACCGGAGTTGTCGTGTGAAATGTCGGCCGAGTGGAATATTCGCAAGGTCTTGCTATTTTTAATTTTTTTTTTTTTTTCCTTCTCTCAAATTTGTTTTCTAGGCGCCAACTGTCCGACTCGCAAGATCGATGTTGCTGTCGTACGTAAGTATGGATTTGATTACCATTTGACGGAGGTGTGGGCATAACAACTAACACACCTGTTTCCCTGATCCGGCTACGGGTTCGTCGACCGACCGTGCAACGATGTAACCCCCGCATGCAACTTTGACAGCCGTTTTACCGCTGCAGTGGCTCCCCACCAATGCAGGGTGATTCATTTCTTTTTCGGAACTGAGAGCGAGCTGACAGGTAACACTGCAGCGTGGGCTGCAGGAGGATTGCATCCGACTATTACTAGGGAACCCACCTGGCGCTCTTTGGGCCGCAGAGTTGGCCGTGGAGAGAGCGCCTCGTTCAATACTAAACTTCCGTAGCCTTCGGGGGGATGCTCTGGCGGCGGCCTGAATAATGCGCCAAAGCAATCGCTGTTTCAAACCCCGAGGGTAATACGGTTGGTTTTTGTCGCCGAGATGGAGGAGCCGTAATTACCTTCGTACGCACGGAATAATAATGAACACAATCTTCATATTGAGAAATCCAATTCGAACTGTGATTGTACAGATATGAGATGGGAATGGCAATGGAGCCAGCAGAGCCACCGGAGGAGGAGAATCACGTTCTCGCATCACCCAAGGCAACCATGTCGCAAATCACAACTCATATTTCGATTACTGCTCGTTTGATCTAAAGCACATTGACGACTTGGTTCTTTGAGGGAGTGCATAAACATTCCGTGCGGTTAGTACTCCAATGCTTTGAGCTGGCCCGCGAGAGGAGAGGTAGAGCAACGACTAACGCATCTGACGATGGTATGACCATCTCGTTCTAATGGTATTCTAGATACCGTCAGCAGACACGCATAATTGGCATATATTGATATTGCCAATTCTAGTTAGAATCTACCATCTTGACTAATACTATGCCTTACATCCCTAGATTCACAGCACGTTGACGAATTTTGTTTATCCCGTCATCGATTTCGTGTGCTGAAGAAATGGGCGGCTAGCTCGCACTAGCAGTACTATCCCTACGATATTCTTCTTAATACCCACGACGATTTTATCCTTTAGACTGCTACTGTCGCTCGCTTGATGGGGCATTATTCGAGACATTAATTTCTACTCTTGCTCCTCTTTTCCAGTATGTTGGTAATAGTCATCACCTTTCAGAAATATTTTGTCGTATCTGATTACTGATCATATTTGGCGGATCGACCATTAGTGGCACTATAGGCGCTTCTAGCGGTAGAGTTGTAGATAATGCTTATTAAACCTACCGAGAGCCGGCTTGGCGAAGACGAACACAAGTCAATCGGTGGGTAAACCTTTTGTTGGCCAATTTTAATCATCAAACAAGTGAAAGATTCGGCCGCATGTGGACTATGTTGAAACAAAAGTTCAGCTCTGCGATTCTTCTTGGTATTGCAATATTTTATCGGACCAATTGGGAGATTTCCGGGTGGGCTTCTCCCGCGAATTCGTCAACACTCTAGTAGAGATGTAGGTTGCAGCTATAATCGCTCTGCCATTATTATCTTGTTCTTGCGATCGTATTGCTAGTGCGGCTTATGGTGATAGAATATGGAGCAGCTGAGAGGGCGGCCACTATCGCTGTCCGGAAGCGCGCCATGGATGGGACTTGGAGAGTGTGAGAAAGATGAAAACAACTTCGTTCACATCACTTGTAAATATTTCTAGATAGACAACTAGCTATATATATATATCTACATTCAAGGGCCTACGCCAACCTCAGTCAACTGTAGTTCGAGTGTGCTGACTTAGCTGCAATTCTGCCGCCTATTATACATCGTGGAATTCGGATAGCACTTCACGGGTGATTGCTGTTGGCACTCGCGAGGTTATAACTCGTATCTTATATCGTCGCTTTTATAGAGCTACTAATTCATTGTCTAGTAATATCCGTTCCTACCTTTGAAACCATTTGTGATCTATTGGATAACGACTAAAAGTAGCAACCCATCAGTTTTTCCTCAGGCGCCTCAACAACTTAATCTTGGTCTCTGGGCCGAGGAAATAATAGTCGCCAAATCCATCATGCTTGATAGGTAGCCTCATTCATTGTAGACTGGGAACCCTTGGTTGAATTACTAAGTATAATAACTCAATGGGGGCGTTGTGCGGAAGAATCTCAGGGAAAGGCGCCACTAAGTCTGCCGTGTTCTCGTTGCGCCTTATATGAGCTTTCTCCGATATACCAAACCCTAAAGCCTGGTCTTAGAAACCGTCGTCACGCCTCGGGCGTCTACTAGTAATGCGAAGTTGTTCCGGGCTCTCGGTACGTACGGGGGAGGGCGGGAGAGGCAGTACATTCGGTGTCACACTCGGTGGCTAGATAATACGCCGATGGTCTCTCGCGGGCTGAGGACGCCTCGTGGCGGAGTAAGAAATCACTTCTCGGTATTTCGCGCAATAAAGGAAAGAGGAGTCGGCGTTATAAGGGGAAAGTCATTCATCGGCATTTCATTGGATTAGTTGCATAGTGTACGCGACAGGCCAGCACTTCGGCATCAATAGTTCCGTCGTGGCTTTGGTCTTCGTCAGAGGCTCGGTAGAGTAGATCAATGCGTCTCCGTACTGGAGAATTTCGGGACGACTGTAGAACTTAGTAGATTCGTCTTCGCTAGTGGGCAGACTTGGTAATTGAAGTCCTCGTATGGGATGAATAGGTATATCAGGTTAACTGTAATTGAGTCGTAGGCCTGATTTCATGTTGGGGTATTAACTCACCAGCCCCTCAGTAACTAGGTGCTTCGTGGCAAGATACAACGATTTCAGCAACATTACATCCGTCATCCCATAGAGGTGAAACGGCGACAGTCGTTCTCCTATGCAATCAAGATCCTACTCTTCATTCCTATATATGCGACAAGGATTCCGATAATAGTTATAGAGGTTCCAGGCCAAATGCACTGTTATGCCTATAATAGAAACCCGACTTTTTTCTCGAAAAAGGGGTATAGAGTCTCTCTTCAATACAACGACCTCAGAGCTGCCAATTTGTTTCCCGAAGTGTCATATGGAGTCGCTAGGCTTGTAGTCGATGGAAATCTACGGCTCATCGAAGGAAGCCTATCGGGGTTTTGGTCTAGGTCCCGGTCGGCTTCGCCATGGTTATCGGGCAGTGTGTCAACGTTCGGTAGTATACAGCGGTCGGGGGAGTTCGGCTAGTGGGAGTCTGGCTCGGAAAATAGGGTGTCGGTGTTTCTTGACACGATTTAATAAGAGCGTTGTTGAAAACGAAACCGGTGTTAGACGCGTTATTGTTGAGAAAGCTAGCCGGATGGCTCTCTTTGACAGGCTGGACATGGCAGAACATGCAGAGCGACAGGTAATTAGAAAATGAGATAACACCTAGAATTAGGTATACAGCTTCTATAAATTAACGGCTCCAGCACTGTTTGTGCGGTGTGAAAATCAACACAGCAAAAAACGCTTCCCGAGCCATGCACCTGGGCCAAAGTAGGGCCAATTACGCCAATCATTTGTTTTTGTCTACTCACAAATTTAACCCAGCAGTCCAGCTATCACATCCCTGAAGATGGCAGAGTTCTTCAATTAAGTATAGAATAATATTATGATTAAACCACTGCCAAACCAAGAAAATTATTTGGCCCTAGGAATGCTGCCATTGTTGCACCAATAACCCCTCCATAGACATCCGTATAACTTTGCCGCCCGTGGAGGCCTCAAAATTCGACCAGAAGTCGAGGAAAATTACTGAATACAATATCTCCCTGATATTCGCCTGTTAGATCAACGGCTCATGCCAAATACTCCCCGCTCAGTAGATCCAATGTCTAAGGACTGGAATCAATATGCTACTTTTACTTGTCATATCTACAACTGTTGCCGAGGCATTTACCTGTTTTATCTAAGTCATATAGATTCAGCATTGGCCAAGACAATAAGGCTGCTTACACTAGACAAACCTTCGCTCCTCCCTCAACTCCAAGTTAGTTTGAAGAAAGGACCGAATTTAGGTCCGAGTTCTAGGAAGGTCGGCGACCACACTTCTTCTTTTTGTGAAAATGAAACGCGGAGAATCTGCTCCTGGCGCGTTCAGCGCCATCTCGTGTAGTGACTGATTAGTCTTCTCTTTTAGAAGAGAGCTAGCTTCTCAACTGGAAGGATAGAACAATTATTGGCAAATCACTGAGACGGATTTTCCTTTTTCTCGCAGCAGAAGACCGATTGCTTGTGCTGATCTTTGGTAAACATAGCCCGTGAAAATTGCCTCCCGCAATGGCAACAAGCACGAGATAGGAGGCAGCCCAAAAAACTAATACGATAGTATTGATTGATCAATGGCAAGTTTACCGATCTACCTTACCCTATTTCTTATATCTCGATTAATTGACGTTACGGTAGAGAATATGTGCCTATTACTTCACCTAGCCGAAAACTCAAAGATCTCAAATGGGATACACATGGTTAATGTGCTTCATAATCCCAAGTTCCTAGGGACTTAGAAATAGCGACATACCTATTAATCTTATCACCACCATGGCTTTCCCAAGCTCTCGCGCTTGACGCCGTGCCCCAAGAGGAAAAATGGGGCTTGTCAAGACAGGGGATGAACGTAAAGGAAAGCACAATGCTCCCCAATTCGTATCCTAGCCTATTGTATAAAGAAAGCCGACAACATTACTCAGGGGGTGTGATGCGGTAGACGCCAACACTACGTACTTCCTAAAAGCATTCGCCATGTAGGCTTACCCCATCCGCGTATTGAGGATGATATCGCAGCTGAACGCGGCAGTACCGATTTCAAGAATAACACAGAAGATTGCATGTCCCGCCAGCTAACCGTATATGCGAAGGCTCAGTGGTATAAGGATTGCTCTGGGAACCGTCGGCGGAACACGATACTCAGGGCAGCACCCTCGCCGTACTGCTTAGAGAGATCCCTCCGAGGCGAGCCATCGCCTAGCCACCCGCTCAAGTAATGGTATCGTATCGCCCATTACAATATCCGTATATTGTAGACCACCTTAACTTCAACCTAACCATATGTCTCGGTCCATAGCGACGCGAATATCGATAGGGCAATAGGGAGAATGTCGAAATCATAAGTGAGGAGTATCGCCAACACCTGTAGGATGGGTTGAGTGCATAACGGCCTGACAGGATGTGTTCGTGGGCGGGTGAGTTTGGTACTCGAGGTCTTCCGTGAATTCTCTTCCTCAATAACGTAAAACTGACCGGCGGCCTTGTGCAACTTGGCAGCCTTCCTAGCAACCAGAAATAGCTCGAAAGTTTCTTGAAGCACGGAAATGGCGAACATTACCAGGAAACCGCCGAAGACAGAGAGATTCCAGAAGTCCCACTAGGCGATAGTTTGGGTGATAGCAGATTCCTAACAGCAAATTCAGTACTAGCGCTCAAACTTGAGAGAATATGACTTGTGATGATCAAGCAAGGTGTGTTACTGAAACCCGCAACCGTATTCTGCAAGATATAGAAGCAGCTCATGCCATTCCAGACCAGACGCCTCCCGAACCGTCAACGAGCGGCGCGA
The DNA here is from genome assembly GCA_029590625.1 of Lasiodiplodia mahajangana. Taxonomy (NCBI): domain Eukaryota; kingdom Fungi; phylum Ascomycota; class Dothideomycetes; order Botryosphaeriales; family Botryosphaeriaceae; genus Lasiodiplodia; species Lasiodiplodia mahajangana. Next base: position 7,163 of record JAPUUL010000121.1, on the reverse strand, counting down.
AAACCATTAGCCCGAAAGCGAAAGTCAAAACGAGCGTCAAGAGGAATACCCACGTTTTCTGCTTCCCGAGTTCTCATATCCTAGGCTATCTAAAGGAGAGCGGAGGTAAGAAAAGCTCCTGACCGATGTGTGGCTGGGCCACCAGGGAGGAAGAAGGATGTTGGTAGCCTACTTAGTATTTATGCAGCAATAGCCGGTTAAAGGGGGTTTCAGGGTCATCGTCGCCATCCCAAGCCACATACACGTTGTTGCAATCGCGGCGTTTATGACCATCTTTATGCCCAAGTAGCAAAGTCAACATGGATGCAACAAACCATAAGAGAGAAAGCTCTAGGTATTTCCCCTGGCCTTCATCACCGAAATTCGTCACCAGAGGATGGCACGTGTAGGATTTGGTGGCTTCTTAAGATTTCATCAATAAGCTCGGGGTTCGCGACATTGGGAGAGGCGACGACAGCAGAAGATATCAAACACAGTCCATACCGAATAATCAAATCAAGGTATGCTTGCTTGGTAGAAGGTTGGAGCGTAGGGTCATGTTGTTGCAGCCTTGATACACATCGACAGCCACATGGTCCGAGCACCCCACTGCAATAACAATCCTTATTAACACGCGACGGGTTCTTCTTCTTCGTTTACTCTCTAACTCTCATCACATAACATTCACTCGACAATATGCCTTCAGAAAAATTTCTTTGTTATAACCCAGCCCAACGGCGTTTTGATGTCTTCCTGCCGTCGCTATTTGAAAGTAATGCCAACAGTTCGTACTCGGCTCTTTTTTTNACTTGCTCTAGACGTTATTGGCACTAACAGGCACTAGATGCAGACTTCAAGACATTCGACCTACCTCAGCTTCATAAAACGACGGTTTTATATGTTGATGAGGCACCTCAAGTAGAGCCGCGTCGTATAGGAGACAACAAACTCAGAGTATGCACGAGCCGATACGGACACGGGCATGGGAAGATTATCGCGACGCCGCATCTCCGTTCCCTCCCTCTATCACTGAAGGCTCGGCGTCTTCTACACTCCAGGTCGAGAAATCTACGCAAATTACGGGTCAGACCATTAGACACCCTAGTACCTGCTGGAGCTGGAACACATGCAATCATGGCTGAGAAAAAAAGTCCATGTTGAAGGAGAAATTCTATGATCGTTTGGTTCATACATGACGGCCACTTATCGATCTCTGACAGCTACTACCTTAGTATTAGCCGCGATACGCTTGTCTTATGTGAGTTAGTAGGGCCTCCGTTGCCTCGGTTTGAAGGTTCCCGTGTCAGTTATTCCTGGGGAGGACCAGTATGGGTTCCTCACAGCCCACTCCCGGTACTGTAGTCGCGGTGTCGACAGTTACTCCATTCAAGGAGCAAGAGTTCAAGCCGTATTTTGATAGTGTGGCTATCATTCAGGGGCATTGTTTTCGCGTTTTCTCTCATATAGATATTCTACTCTCCCTTAGCTAGTTATGTGTTATCTAAAAGGCTTCATGCCTTTTCTTCCACTCTATTTTCACTGTTCTACTAAAAGCTCTGGGTTCGACAAGTGAAGTTGTTCAGGTCTCTAGAGTACAAGGCGCTGTGTTGATTCACCTATTTCGCTTCCATATATTAACTTCATAAGACGTGGGATAGAACCCGCAGACAGCACATTTATTTAGTTACTGATGTCGTATCAGCGGCGCAGCCTGTCGATACGGCCTAAACCTGATCACTCGAGTCAATCCCAAATTATTCTGCTCGCACCTAGTTTTACTTAATTATACTTAGCCAACCGCTATTTATACGAGTCTGTGTCAGGGTACAGTATTCTACTTCGGTATATAAGGTGCAGACGGTCAGGTTCGCTCAACCTGATAACGTTCTATCTTTTGATAGTGTTGTGGTTTAGAGCTGCACTTCCTGTTCCGTGACAGTCTGCTGACGGGAGCAATCAACTACAATACCTTAGAGCCAGAATGAGCCAGCTTAACCGTTTACTAGCTACATAATTATCAATTCTTTCGCGAGAACCTATAATAGTAGTATTCCCCGTCGCGTGTCCGAATCTTTACACAGACAAAACCCCTATCTAATTTTGTCACATAGCTCGGAGCCATCATCGAAAACATCGCTACACTCGACCAAGCATACCAGTTCGAGATTGTAATCAGTAACAAAGTCAGACATTGCGATGATATATGGGTTGTACGGCTGAGGAAGGAAAAGGCGCTTGCAGTAAAATATACTAATAGCTTCTTAATAGAAACCATGCAGCTTTCTATTGTTCTCTATCAAACAGTCGCTCAAATACTGCTCAGCACATGAAATATCGCTTCCGGAGATTTCGCCGCGATATCGGTTTTGTAAGCTGTTTCGTGTCCTATAGCGTAGATTAAGAGAAACATCCCCAGCTCATCTCAGCAGATGGTAGATGATCATTATCTATAGGGTTGCATTGGTTCTGATGTTGCCATCTCCTCATCTACCTCGGAGACAGAAGTTGTCGTAGCGTTAACTGTCGTAACCTCCGCATCGGAGGTAATGGTGCTTCCCACGGTATACATCTCGCTACCCTTGATCGGCCGTTAAAGGATAGGACGATGCTGGTCAGTGAGGTCGAGATTGGCCAACAAGTCCTTGCTTTCAGTGGTCGGGACTTCGTCTGTGTAATTCGACCATTTACCTACCTCCAGTTCTTCGTGTGCTAGTCTTTTTATGGCTGGAGGTTGCTATTACTTATACACTTGAGATAAGTGTATACTTTGTACTTCCGTCGCCGGTAAAGCAACGCTATTAACGGCTCTATGCCATATTATATAAGAATAACCAGACTATCTCTCACGAAAGTATAACTGATACTGAAGAAAGTAAAGGATGAATATTCCGAACTTTGGATTTTCCGTCGGACGTGTTAGCGTTCGTGTTTGGATGCTGTTTGTTACGGCACTACAGCCGAAGAATCATACCTGACTTTCACATATTGTCTTCTCAAGGCTGTTGTTTGGCGGTAATCTTAACTGGAGGAACTCTGGATTCCTTGTCCCTGCAGCAGCATCGATATCTGCACCGATTCATTAGTTGGCTTAGTCCATTAAAAATAGCACCATGTAATACAGAATTTCGAATAGAACTTTAGCGAGACCGCTAGTCGCAACCGAATAAAAGGACAACGTATTATCGACTTGCCTCATCTTGGCGAAGGGTCCTAAATTTATATAGCCCTTGTTCAGATACTGAGAGATTATATCTTCCGTCTCGAATAAATAGTCCCTTGTCGGTCTCGCGTCGGCATCGGCGGCGCCAGTAGTTATGTTGCCGTAGTGGTACCTGTCCCATCCTGTACCAAACTGCGTAGTATGGCTCGTATAATTTTCAGTCTTCAGAGGGCTGCATTGCAACATATATCTGAATGCAAATCCTTCATTCGGAGGAGCGTTTGCTCTCAAGACGTTGTTGCTATTGATATACCCTGTATCAAGACTCAATGTAAACTGAGAATTTTGACATATGTTGTTAGGGAAAGGGCATGTCGATGAGTAATTAGCAATGGGTTGTGGAAAGCTGCTCTTGACGAACCTGTTGCAAGCTGTAGTACTAGATCTGTCATTGCTGGAGTTGTTCGAGTCGTAACATTGTTGAGCATAATTCGGTGCATCGTTTAGTTTCTCGGCGCCGAAACGCGGGTAATGTTGAAAGGGCATCTACGGTTTCGTCTCGCAGAGTCAGCGGACCACAGGAGCCACTCCTAACCAGAACCTCGTCGCCTGCCGCGGGTGCCACCGTCCACCGCGACGGCTGCAAGATAAGAGTAAAAAGCCCAATGATATTCTTAATACCTGACTTTCGCCATGACTATAGCACTCTCACCATGTTAAGCAATCCAGCTTCCGTGCTTCCCGAGTTACGTAGTACTACTTGACGTTGGTGATGGATAGTACCCCGAGGGCCAGCGGTCAAATAACCTCTATGGGGAACGAAGCACACGATTTTCCAAAACCTAGGCCAAGAACGCGATGATAGTTTCTGTGAAAGAAATGAGAAGATTACCATACCCTTTCATCGTGGTCAAAGTAGCTCCTAGAACGGGTCCACGAGACCAACTAGTTCATAGCCCTAGCCATGGCAATTTGAGTGATATGGAGGCACCAGAAGATGGAAATGGCTAGCCATACCCCTGAGGAGCTCTCGGAGTCAGCGTTATTTGCCACCTTTATGTATCCGCCGTTCTTGTCAATGAACTGTATAAATCGACGTCAAGGGCAAGTTACTCTCGCCTAACACGCTCACTAGATCTCGGCCTCTGAAAATTTCACGCAAAGTTTCGGCCAAGAGATGACCTTCAACATGACAAAAAAAAAAAAAAANCAGGTATGATATAAGCACCCCTTGATATGCTGCGTGTCATGCAAATGGGTCCTACGACTATTGAGCCTATAGTAGCGTTGAATATGGCAGCATGACGCATTCGAAATATCATCTTGAAGGACTCTTCATCGGTAAAACAACTGCAGATAACGTCAGTCCTAGTATCGTCGTTGCTTCAACAATGCATCCATATATCTCTACGGTATATCAACGATGTTCTAACAAAGCCTTGAGGAAGAGCTGCAGACCAATTTGATTAAACCCAGACTGGATATCTATTAGAAGCATAGCTATGTATGATTGATTATCCGAATGACGTTCCTTCTCCAAAATCATCATCATTACCATCATCAAACTCTTGCAGAATGTCCTGCATATCTTGTTCGCTAGCTTCAAGTCCAGAAGAACTCATCAGTTTGTTGTCTTTATCGTCGGCTATTGGAGTGTTAGTTGAGTCATAAGTCATTTACCAGAGATGGGAAAGAGAGAGAAAAGGTTAAAAGTGACGGCAACTTACTTCGAGGCTCGACCAGCAGATTCTCCTGGACCTCGCAGTCCGTCAATGTTGAACCTTCGCCAATATCACTCCTTTTACCAAGGATACAACGAGTCAGTTTGCAACCCTTCCCAACCACCACATCGTCCATCAGTAAACATTGAAAAAGTTTAGCACCCTCTTTTATTTGGCAGTTAGCACCCACAACGCACTCCTTAATTGATGTCTTCTCGTCTACCATGACATTATTGGCAATTAAGCAGTCCTGTCTTGTGATAGTCGTCCGGGGTTTAACACCGTCGGGATAAGCGACCTTTTTGGGATGCGCGAAGGGAGAGGCAGCATCAGGCCCTGTTTCCTCTATAGAAGGTAACTTCGCCAGGCGCAACGATACGGAGAGGAGTAGTTGTGCTGTATCAACGCGACGTAACAGTGGGGCATCTGCGTCCGAAGGATGGATGTATGCTAAGACCGGCGGTACTGTGGTTTGATTAGGCTTGTTTAAGAGTGTGTTATGCCCATCTTCTGGGCCGGCAGAGGGCAAGCTATCGCTCGCCTGAGAGTTTAATACCTCGCCCCGTGGCGAGGGGCTGTCCTCACGCATAGAGCTTGTCGGTTCTGTGGTTGTGCCGCGTCCTTGTAGAACATTCATCAAACCGAGTTTTTCGGGCAGTCCTGTTTGCCACGTAGCCTTTGCCCACCATCCAACAACATCTTCTCCGATAGTTTCTAGCTTATCGTTGTTATTCACAAAATCCATTACCCATTTTGGTAAGAAATAGATGTGTGCATCCCGATGCGTCGTTAACATCCTCAGCTTAGGATGTTTACGAAGTAGACCATGGCGGAGGGGGAGAGTGTTCTTTGCCTCAATGAGATCATTGAGCGAATCTGTTGGCATAGATAACGCCAAGTACGATAAATGCTGTAGTATAGGATTCTTAGGGGTGGTGAGGTCTTTAGGCATTGGAGTAGTAGCAAGGAAATCGGTTTCTTCGCCTTTAATAGGGTTTGCTGTTTTTGTTTCATACCAAACCCCCAGTCCGCCGCTGTAGTAGGGGGCGGCCTCTTCGCCGAGTAAATCCTGTAGGCTAGCAGCCTTGACCATCCAGGCCTGTAGCAGTTTGTCGCCCCCGATTCCACAGACTAGGTCACATGGTAAGACTACTAGGTCACATTTGACAATTTCTCTAATCTCAGGGAGCCTGAGTATTTCTGCGGTACCGGTGTTATAGTCAAGACCTTGTGGCGAAACAAGATCTGGACGAGGATAGGGAAGACCGGTTAAAAAGGGGTTAGTATTCATCGCCGTGGTCATAGCTTCTGCAGCCGATGGCGGGCAGATCAAGGTAATATCTGTATTTTCAATCAGCATGCTACGTCGGTATAGGAGAGACAGAAGAGTTTCGAGAGTTAAGTAGATGGTATCAGAGGAAGGGGGAGGATCTGGAGGCATAGTAGTGATAGTAACGATAAGAGAGTGATATCCATAGGGCAGCAAATACAGTGTGTCCAGGTCTCTTAGTCAAGTAGAAAGGCTTCGTGATAAACATACTTGTGATGCCGGTTCGATAGCAGAAGTCAATGGGGTACCACACCATGGGCCGGTTGGCGATAGGCAGTAGAGCCTTGGGGTTTTCATCTGGATTTGTGGTGAAAGTGGGAAAAGAAGACCCAGGGCCACAAAGAATGAGAGCCTGAAGGCCCGTCGCAGGCATTGAGACTGCGTGAGGCATCTTGTAGATTTGGCTCAGGCCTCAGCTGCTGATCAGGGTGATTTGGATGACTTGGACGACCTAGCCCGGGTATCGTGATGCGCTAGAGTTGATTGTTAGCTGTACGTTGAGCGAAGGTGAGCCTTGACACCCGAACTTACCAGTAGCTAATATGATAGCAATTTAGAATAGGATGGAAAAGGTATGCGCTAGAGTTAGGACCGCGCTCTCATGCACCCATGCGCTATTGAATGAGATGAGGATATGGTACAAGTAGATCTCACCTACAGAGCCACCCGTCGAGTCATCTTACTTACAGAGCCTCTGTATGTATGGTGGGCAGCTTGAAATCGGGCGCTAGAAAAGGTTTATCGATAACATCTCGATGGCGGGGTGTTATATGGCTTGTATTCCGTGGCTGAGTTTTATGTGGCTTGATTCATCGCTTACCTTCTTACCTCTTTTGGTAGCTATCCAGACATGTGGGTACCTCAATCAAGGACTAGGATGCTTATGTACCTCACTACGCAGGCCGCTACACAGGTGGTTGTCCATGCCAACCAGGAACCTCGGTCAGCAGGGATCCGTGTTAGACCCAGGTCG
>JAPUUL010001209.1:0-10935 GCA_029590625.1 Lasiodiplodia mahajangana | reverse complement strand
ATGTATACGAGGCCTTGCAAGTCTTCGTGAGTGCACACATGAGTGGCGTCCACCCCGTGCTGTTGGCGGAGTTGACGTCGAGCCCGTGATTAAGTAGATAACGTATGACCTCAATGTTGGCGCCGGCGGAAGCGTAGTGCAGAAGCGACTCTCCGTAGTTGTTCTCCTAGGCGAGTAGCTCCGGCGCGGGCTGCGGCAACAGATAAGGTCGAAGTTTGTCGAGTCCAAAGGCGAAAGCGGCTAGGTGTAGAGGTGTCTCGCCATATACATTGTTCACGGATACAGAAGCACCAGGGTGAAGCAATAATGCGATCGCCTTGTCGTGTACTGCCCGTTGCCCGCTCCCAGCCTTGATGAAAATAGGGAAAGCCAACTCGTGTAATACTGTCTTCCCTCTGTAGTCTTGGACATCCGGATCGGCGCCTGTTCGCTGCTACTTAGCATCGTTCTACACACAATCTAGCTACTCGTCTAGGCTAGTGTCTAGCAAAGCGAGGTACCTTGATCAAACAACGTGCTTAACGCTTCGAATTGGTGGTGATAGCGCGCAGCTCTATGAAGTAACGGCGTCTTGGAACTCGAGCGGTTCGGGTCTAGGCCTGTCCCAATGAGTCGTTCTATTATGTGCCGTTAATGCAGAAAATCCTCGTCGCGGTATTCCTCCAGGAGCTGTTCAGGCAGCTGGGCCTTCAAACAGCATGCATTCTCTAGCATTTTATAGCGGATGGTCTCACCGTAGTCGACGTTCCGCAGCAGGACATCTACAGTGTCATAATGCCACCGTCCTACAGCAGCTCCCAACGCTTTCTCTGTGGTGCTTGCAGACCACCCGTGCCAGATGTCCAAGTACCATCTGACCAGGGCAGCCTGACCATACCTAGCCGCCTGCACCAGACACGGCCATGATTCGTTGGCATGATACTCGGGAGCCATACGGCCCCAAAGTTCGCGGTTAATATCCAGATGGCCCCTCTGCGCCGCAAGCTGCAGTGCAGTGTCGGCAGAATCCGTACCGCCGGGTTCAAGTGTAGGGTCGGCACCCGCGTCAAGAAGGGTACGAAGGATGAGAAGGTTATCGCACCATATCGCGACGTGTAGCGGTGTACCCCATGAGGTTCTCACGTTATTGAGCTCTTGGACGGCCTCTCCCTGCAGGAGGTTGCGCACTGCGTTGATATTGCCGTCCCGAACGGCTGCATGCAAACGCATATGGGGAAGTGTAAAGTCCCTCTGCATTTTGAGTACTATCTCTTGTTGTAAGGACTGTCATTGTATGGGGCGTTGTAAGCTTATTGACGGCGTCGATTATACAATTGATTTGCAGACATAAGAGTAAAACCTTACTTAGTAGTACGGGAGCGGCAGAACTTCGACTATATAATCTATATACCGCTTGCCAAGCAATTTCCCTTTAAGGTTAGATGATATGGGATGTAAAGCTTCTGTCTAATTAAGTTCTTCCTAAACCCAATGGAAATTTAGAATTAGGATGAACAGTTATGTCATAATTATAAACTTACTCTATTCACTCGGGAGGTTTGCAGCATAGCAAGGTAGTTTGAACACATATTAGAGGGAGCTTAAGCTTTTCACTGAAGGCTTGGTAGCGGATTGGCCGTTGGCTTAACCAGGGCTTTAGCTAACTGCCCACACTCACGCCCAAACATTGCTCATTTTCCTTGAGGGGGCCGTTGAGGACCGGTCGAGGTGCGCCCGTAAAGCCGGCTACCGAAACTAGGGCTCGAAGCTGAGTAGAGGGCTAAAAAACCTCCGACTACTACCAAAAATCACCCCCTTCGTGAGAGGTGGAACCGTGAGGTGACGAGGGAAAACTCAAGTCGCGTTGAACCCGCCGCGAAGAGTCCCTTTATAGGGTCCTATAGGGGCTACAAGGGTCCAGGTGCGGTGCTAACCTCTTAAGGAATAAAACCACTTATTTTTCTTAGGTATTAGATTATATCTAATTCGGTTTTCTCGATCAACGAGATACAAACATAAGTATCGAGCCAAAGACGTTGGCAGTTGTTGCCCACAGCTGGATTCCATTTTTAGAAGTCGGGTAGGGTGATTTTGGCCTTGTCGGCGATCGACTGGCAGCCGTCGCTGTTCTTGACGAAGTAGAAAGCATCGCAGTTAGTTGCCACGCCAATCTGTATCGGCGTCGGCGTCTGATGAACATAGACCACGAATGGAAAGGACCTTTCCTCAACGCCCACAGAAACCTGGTATGCTCACAGCGGACCTCCCTCCCTGATTTACATTGTTACAGCGGGTACTTGGCTCGTTTACCCAGGGCATGTCAACTAATTCTGTTGTGGACAGAGATACAGACAGCACTCGACTTCGTACGGCGCAATCATATCGACCCGAAGAAGATCGTGCTGGGCATGGCCTACTATAGCCGTAGCTTCACCCTTGTTGATTTGGGCTGCAGTAAGCCTGGGGGCGTCGTGGCCTCGGGTGGTAATGCAGGGGACTGCTGTGCTACTGAAGCGGCTCGTGTGTTCTTCACGTAGCCCGCACTCTAGAGACCTGACCTTAGTCACAGGGCACTTCTAGAGATTTGTAAAGTGAGGGTAATAATAATAGTATAGAGGTTATCTCAAGGGAGAGACACCTTCGGTGTCTCCTCAGGAGGCCTGCTAGAATAGAAAACGCTACATAGACTAAACTAAACTTATCCTTCTTTTATAGAAGAATAAAAAGAAATTTTCCTTAGCTGATCAACTTAGCTCCCATGGGGCCAAGCCACCCGCACTAACACAATACTCGCTTCACGTTCCTAGAAAACTAATATATTGTATTTCACTTTCACATCAACGCGAATAACCGATACCTGTAGACAATCGAGGAGACGTACATTAGCGTCGAGGCTCTTTTATGAGGACATCAAGGGCATCTGGCTCGCACTTTCAATAATTTTGATACTGATTTTCAAGTCGATAATAATAGGAACGAGATAAATGCCTACAGTCGTATACAAGTCATTTCAAGAACTTTACCAAAATAATGAAATAGTATTCTAGGCGCCGTTAGCCAAATGCTTTCGTAGGCCATATAGCATTTTTATAAAGCCAATATCGACAACTTTGAATATATATTTAGCGTTTTACGACTTTTCTTTGCGTTGTCAGCTAAACAATTATCCAGATCCGGACATCTCTAGAGCCGATTTTCGGGGCTCCGGTAACGAGGAAACCCATACCCCACACTGTCGGGGTTCATCCTTGGATTTTAGATATGGGGCAACCAATGAGCAGTGCGCAAGCGAACAGTAGTGTGCGTTATTAATCGGAGAGATGTCGTCACTCCAGCTGCCTCATTGAACTGTTTAATACACTCGGATGTAATCCGGGTTTAAAATCACATTCAATTGCTATTTTAATGCTGGGCTCGTTCCTCTCTTTTCGTGGTACAAATTATCCCTCTTCGGCTCAAAATACTAAACACTGAGAGGTATTCTTATGTGGCGGGTACTAGAAGGCCGTCTCAGAGCGACTCGCACTCCTCATATCTTATTGTCGACTTATTAATCGGCACCGGCCGTATACAGACTACAATTTAAGGATACTAAACTACCTCGGTATTTACATAATTGCAACACAAGTCCGTCATGGCAGCTACAAAGATTGTTCTCTTCGATCTGGGAAGCAGTGGCCCAAAGAATAGAACATGGAATTTGAACCCGTGGAAAAGTACGATCCATCCCAATATCAAATTGGAGAAGTTCTCACATATGCAGCTCGGTTTATATTGAATTACAAAGGACTAGACTATGAAACAGAGTGGGTAAGTCTTTTATTCTATTGTAAGCGCCATCGCCACATTAACATGCTCTATAGCTTGAATATCCGGATATTAAACCCAGATTACAAGCACAGTGAGTTTCCTGGCCTCAGATCTTGCGAAGGCGTATAGGGAATACCCCGCTAACATATGAGGCTCAGCTTTCCCGAAGATACTGAGAAGTATACCATTCCAACAGCCATCATGCCCGATGGCACTTATATAATGGACTCATGGAACATTGCCAAGGCCATCGAGAAGGACCACCCCTTGCCGAGCCTACATTTGGACTCGCCACTCCGAGAGAAAGTGGAGGGCCACTTGATCACTGGACGTGCGGCCCTGAAGCCTATCTACGTCCCAAACGTCGTGAGGAGGCTCCTGAAAGAATGCAACTATGAGTATTGGCACGAAACCCGTTCAAAAGTTGTAGGCATGCCTCTTGATCAATTCGAAAAGGAGTATGGCCAAGACGACACACCTTACAAGGAGGCTGCACCTCATTTCAGAGCTGTCACGGCTCTCCTGAAAGAAGACACCGGTGGGCCATTCTTCATGGGATCGACTCTAAGCTACACAGACTTCATCTGGGCGGGGTTTCTCATTTTCTGTCGTAGGATTGGAGATGACGTATTCCAGTCTGTCCTAGAGGTTACCGGTGATGGAGACGTACATCTAAATTTGTTGAAGGCACTTGAATCTTGGTCCGCAAGAGATGACCATTAAGTGGGAATGTATCTCAGACAATATCTTCAAGTCCTAGTTGCGTTATGATGTTAAACCCAACCTAGCAACCCCTTGTGGGCTCATATTTATACTCGGATAAGGCCGTCGACAGCCTACAGCATGTACGTAAAACCTCATGACGAATAACCACAGTTTATCGGTTAAAGACGCCTTGTAAAAGTATATACTTGAGTTAACCTCCCCCTGGCCAGACCGCCGTCTTTTAAGTGCTCATATTGTATCTGTGGTTGTTAAAGGTCGGCAAAAAACACAAAGTCTTTATTGTTAAATACTATTTGTAATTATGCAGCGGCTGAGGCTCGGTATTGCCCACTCACAGCGTAACACCTATTTGGTGATCAATCCTATATGCGGCGAGGTGTCAAATACTTATCCACCTTCTCTTTTCATCCCCCGCATGTAAGCAGACCACTGCAGCCGGCACTTCTAGGCTTGGCCCCTGTACGCCTATGGCTGCCTAAAAGTGATGGGCATGACGTAAGAGTTTTGGTTTCTCTTGAGTTCAAGGTTAAGTATTTTGTTTTGGGATTGTCACGTATCTGTATCGCAAATGAGCAGCTAGCACCTATTTACCGGTATATTTGGAGTATGAGATTCATCTTCGTAGAGATCTAGAGCCTTCCACTTAGAGGAAATTTGTATCAATCGACCGTCTATAGGTTATGATGGAGACACTGAACAAAGCTGGCGTTCCCCCCGAGTATGCAGCGTGTACGATTTGCCACCAACTTTGGCTGCGACTGACCGGCTCTGCGCCGAAAGATCCGATGCTCATAGGATCGTTTGAGCAAGGCCTCTCCAATGGCTGCGCAATCCACAGACCCCTTCTTGAGGCATTCCGCGACGCCCACGTGAAAGGCGGGATGTCAACCGAATGTGAAGACATCGGGATAAGGTGGGATACGCCCTCCACGCTAACTTCATCCTTGACGAAGGGAGGAATTGCGTGGAGGCTGCTTCTCGGGAATACAGCGTCGCCCCAAAACTCCGCCGGACAAGGCCGAATCCTCGATCCCGACTGGGTCGACGTTATGTTTTTGCGAGAATGTAAAAAGAAGTGTTTGCAGACACACGGCGAGAAATGCAACAATCCGATGAAGCTCGCGCCCGTTACGCCTATGTTTCTAGTTGATGTACAAAACAACCGTATCGTTCCTGGTCACGAAGCCGGCCCGTACGTAGCTCTGAGCTACGTTTGGGGAACATCTGGTTCGCCGCGACGATTCAACGTTCCTCACACGCTGTTGCACAGGTTAAGTCAGCCAAACGGACTTGACTCGCCAGAGGCAACACTCTATGTCTCTCCCATCATCCGTCGTGCCATGGCCCTGACTTCTCTAATTGGTGAGCAGTGGCTTTGGGTTGATGCTCTTTGCGTCCCTCAGGGGGAATTTGATACGACAGCGAAAGAAATCAGTATGATGGGTGCCATCTTTGGATCGGCTGTAATGACGATTATTTCGGCGGATGGCGACGCGGAGACTGGCCTACCGGGATTGAAAGACATTTCACCGCCTCGGAAGCTAGAACAACAAATCATACCATTTGGAAGCGAACGAATTGTTGTTGGGCAACACTCCATTTTCTCTTGGGACCACGGATCTACCTATCACAATCGCGCTTGGACGTACCAAGAATTCAAGATGTCACCACGGACAATCTGGTTCCTAGACAAGCTGGTCAGTTGGAAATGCCAGTGCAGCGTATGGGACGAGGAATTTATGCCTGATGCGGATTTCCGGACTTACATTGACCCAAGACCGCGGACAATTCTTGCGGGCATTCCAGATATTGAATCAATCGGTCACATCTTATCGAATTACAATAATCGACAACTATCATACCCAGAGGATACCCTATCGGGAATTCAAGGTTTCCTATCCGTGCTTAGTCGAGCATTTAAGGGAGGCTTTATGTAAGTTCGATATCACTACCTGGTGGCCCTCAAATTCTTGGCTCGTCATAATAAACAACCCACGATCCCCTAACCGAATCTTCCCTGGGCGGATAGCAATATGAAGGGCACCGTTATATTTAATTGCACATTACACTAACAATTGATAGATATGGACTACCAGAAACGCACTTTGACCGCTTTCTAGGCTGGCATCCATACTGGGGTCATACGAATCTCCAACGTCGTGTAAGGTCAGATCGACCAAAGGATCTTATAATTGGACCATCAGAGCTGCCCTCATGGTCGTGGATGGGGTGGCACGGACTCATCAACATATGCGATAGCTATGACGCAACGAATTTCAACCCGCGTTGTTCGAGGATTGCCGAAACGATCCCTATCGTGACGTGGTATACGAGCGAGTCACCAACAGGTTTTAAACGCCGAAAAATCACCCCAACATTCCTTGAGAAGATTCCCGAGTTCAAGAAAGCCAGAGATTCTCTACCTTCAGGATGGACGAGGCTTGAAATCTCGCCGGCGGACCAATTCAGGGGCGAGCTCAACGTCTTCCCCGACGGATGTATGGACTATCTTTATAGTCACGAAAACACTGAGAAAGTCGACAAGGAAATAAAATTCTATTATCCATTCCCAGTTGCAGACATCACGAAAGATACACCCCCAAGTATGCCACCCCAAACTGCGTACCTATTCTGCGAAACCCAAAAGGCTCGGCTCCACGCAAAGCCGCGAGAAGAGAAGGGGCCAGATTTAATGCAGAAATTCTTGATGGACCTGAGAGACGAGAATAGTGTCATTGTTGGGAAGCTTCATCTTCACAATGAGGAACAGTTGTCGATGTTCACCGGTGAGAACGCGCCCGGAGAGGATTCACCGGGGAACACGGTTGAGCTGGTAGCCATCAGTAAAAGACGAGAGTATGCGAAGACTTGGAACGAGGAACTTCAACGGTACGACCACCCTATTACCAAAGAGAACTTTTATGTCGTGCTTTGGGTTGAATGGGTCAACGGGATCGCCTATCGATTGGCCAGTGGGACTGTCGACCAAAAGGCTTGGGATGAGCTACATCTCGAGGGTGTCTCGCTAACTCTAGGCTGAGCTTCATGTTTGTCGGTTTCTAACACACGGGGCCCCTCCAGCGTTGTTGTGCAGCCGCCTGAGTGAGACTAGTAACGGTCTACTATTGTTATGAAAGGCAAGCTGCGGGCAGCCCGGTTCTTCTACGGATATTCGCAGTATGGCGAAGGGGAGGCCTTCTCTATTCAGTCACATGGAAGTCACAATGTTTGCTCAGAAATAGGAGGCACAAGGTGCAAGTTTGCGCGCTGTATTAAACACTCATTTCACAATGAGCCCTATCACTCTCAATGGGGGTCAACGTAGCTTTAATCGAGTATTAACACGCCTACCTCCGTACATCCGATCAACTCCCGTCCGCCTCAGAATTATTTTCAGATACATCGAGGGTTCTAGGAAAAGTTGTCTCGAAGTATTTTCCGATCTCTTCCTGAGTCCAGTCGTATAATTGGTCTCGTAGCTCAGTGTTCCGACCGTTCTTGGAGGGCGTCCAGGGCGATGCCACCGGTGCATAGAATCCCCCATTCTCTGCGTCCTGACTGACTGCTGCCCAAAGCTGGTTCAGAACACCCTTCTCCACGGGTGTACCGAAAGGGACAGCGGCATGAAGGAAGAGCCGAAGAAGGAAACCAGTAGAGTTGCGGTGTAAGTCTGTCACAACCATGCCTGGATGGACAGCGATGAACTTGACTTCTGGGTAATGTTGAGCCAGGGCAGACGAATAGTGAAGATTCGCAATTTTCGAAATGCCATAACGGACGGTGGTGCCTCGGTTAGACATCGTCGTTTTAAATTCATCGAATTTGTAGATATCCCCCGGGGCCCTCGCCTCGGTAGCAGAGGATACGGAGACGACCCGCACTTCGGAGCTGATCTTGGTGGTCTCCCGAAGCACGGGCAACAGGAGATGAGTAAGAAAGGCATGTCCCATGTGGTTGGTCCCGAACTGGATCTCGTAGCCTTCCTTGGTCAATCCTTCAGGGGTCATCATAATGCCCGCATTATTGACAAGAATATCTAGTCGGGTCTCGCGTTCCCTAAATGTTTTGGCGGCGGCCTTGATACTCTCAAACGAAGATAAGTCGAGTGTCAATAGGGAGATTGGGGCGGCGTTCGGTATGGATTTATTGATCTCCTGGATAGCCGCATTCCCTTTCTCAGCAGATCTTGAGGCAAGGTATATTCGAGTAGGGTTATGTTGAGCAAGTTGCCGTATCATCTCGAAGCCCAGGCCAGCATTGCCTCCGGTGACAACGATGACCTTGTCCTTGAGATCGGGAGTATCCGCGGCACTGAAGCTCATGGTGACTATTGGATCGAGGCGCAGGAAGATTAATGAGTAAGTAAATGAAGATATGGCTAATAAGTGGTTATGGTGAGGTTTCAGTAGTTTCTGTGTGAGGAATGGGAATCAAGATGAACTTATATAAGTACGGAACTGGGCGATTCACGTTACGAGTTGGTACCATTATACACTTACCCTTGAAACAATTTTCGTTTGCCCCATTCTCATGACTCTGAAGTACAAAACTTGTAGATACTCAACAACGGTACGTACGTTTAGTTGTTCAATTTTTGCACCTAAGTAGGCCACGATACCATGTGCCCATAACAGACCCCGAATCACAGGGGTATCAGCAGAATGCATAAGGTTGAGCACCACTAGAACTACTCCACAAACAGCAAAGGTCTAAGCAAGGGTGTCAGCAAACTAGCCTGGACCAGTAAGACGTTATACCTATGCAGCACGTGGTAGCTCTAAGTCTATTCTAGACACTATACTAGGTTGAGTATAGTAGTGTACCTCCGACGCATTCATGACGACAGGGGTGTAAGCTGAGTACGTAGGAGGCATCTATCACGATATCGAAATCAAAGATACACTACTTCACTTCCACAATCTTCCAGCACTATGCAATCTCGGCTCTTGGTAGATGTTAGAGATGATGATGACGATTGGACGGGCGTAACAAGCCCTGCCGAGCGACGGAAGCGCCAAAATCGCCTCAACCAGAGAGCATACCGTACGCTACTCCTTCTCTATCTCTATCTAGCTTCTAATTTCCGATTAGCATTCAATTGACAATGCATGCTAGGCAAGAGGAAACATCTACAGTCCTGCCGCTTGCTCGCCGAAAACACGAGTAATGCTACCGGCCCAAACGTACAAGGGGAGATTAGGAGCAGTTCTCCCGACCCTTATTCCCTGTCTTGGATTGCCGAACTGAGCTGGGGCAGCCGTCATAAGATCCTCGAATTCAAAGAAAAGATCTTCCTAGACTACAGTCTGCGTCTCAAGGCCCCTAGTGATCTACCCACTACTGTGCGCCTGAATGTCATCAGTGCACTGGCCAGCAATGCGGTCTCGTTATCCATCCCCTTTGCCGACCTAGAGAGTGACGAGAGCGTGTCGCCGTTCAATCGACAAGGGCCCCCTCCCCCAGGAATTCCGAGCCCCAACCTCACCACAATGGAAAATCTCCGTCCCACAGCTCTGCAGAAAGCCGTAGTCCACCATCCATGGGTTGATGTCTTTCCTATCCCTGGTATCAGAGATAACATTCTTCGGGGACTTGCGGGCGCACTGTTTGACGAAGACGAGCTTTGCGGTGCCCTCTTCAACCTTGACAACGATGATGACGCTTTAGCACCTATTGTCGTCTGGGCGGATCCTTCCCAGGCCGAAAGTTGGGAGCTCAGCCCTACCTTTTTGAAGAAATGGGGGTTTTTAATTATGGGCTGCCCCGAGGTTCTTGACGCCACCAACGCATGGCGCCGTAGGCGTGGGCAAAGGGGGATTGACTTTATATGTTCTGGTGCTGATGATTACAACGAGGTGTCAACATCTAACCATCTGTAGATTCACGTCAAACATTCTTCTTTTATAATACAACCCCCCTCATTGCACGCTTGAGGGATATGCTGCGAAATACGAGACCTACTAAGTAGCTGTTGCATACGAATGTTAATGTGTTAGTAGAGATAGAACCCTCCGAAACTGAATCGGTAGCAAATAAGCACATGGCCCACCGTCGTCAATGACTACAACAACGAGTGCAACAATCCAGAACATGGGCGACATAGACCTACACAGACCTACACCTACTCTAGAAGGATATCCGAGCCGAAAGCCATATTATATGTTGTCTCCTACCTCCTTATTAATGATTGAGTACGCTTAGACTCCCCTAGTGCATAGTCTGCCAAGAGAACGACTAGGTTGGTAGCTGACCCCGCTTGAGGGAAGACAACAGGCGCTCTCTTAATTGACAATCGCAACTAAATCTACCAATCTCTTACCCTCAGATATACCCNATTCGGTCTTATAGTGCCGTCTTCACCATGCCGAAGCTTCCTTACATCTACCTGTGCTGGACCTCTTTCGTCACGCTCGCAGGCGC
>JAPUUL010001208.1:0-10935 GCA_029590625.1 Lasiodiplodia mahajangana | reverse complement strand
GGCACGCTCGACAGGCACCATATCATCACTGGTTCATCAGTAAATCAGCGCCAGATGGGGACGAAAACTTCTCGGTTGTGCAATTTAGCATGCTAACCGGAGAACTACTCGTCAATGGCTTGCCCCTAAACAGGTTACCGGAAGAATACGAGAAAAGCTCGGCGTACCAAACCTTATTTGGAAATGCCACCATAGAAGCCATGCCTTCCTCGGTGAAAGGGATGCGGTTTTCGGGGAAACAGATGTTCGCAGATCACCAACTGCATTTCAATTTCGGCACGGAACAGAACACGCTACCTCAAGCATGTCTTTTAATCCGGGCATCCAACCGGGATTCGACACTCGAGCTCATATCACCTTCATTGTTCGGCAACCAGCTTCCGGCGGCATTTTTAGACGAGTTTGTCCATTGGTACAATGTGACGGAGGACTATATTGAGTTTCGACCCCGAGATCTCGCCTGGTCTCATTCAGACACAAACTGGAAAATGTACCGGGTTGATAATGGCAACACTTGGCAGCTAACCAGAGCGGGAAAATCTCTAGTTAATAGCCAGAGTCGAACCGCGGCAAGGTTTTCCGACATTTTCCAAGCTCTAGAAGATGCAAGTTATATCCATATCATGTTAGACCAGAACGCATCTTTATTAGAGATTGAGCTACCAAGGATTCAACTTGCGTTTTCTGCTACGCTAGACGGTGCATCAATCAAATCCCACCAGCACCGGGGCATGTCAATCCACGAGGATCAAACAATCGGGGCACTTATTGGACTTCAGAACAAACTAATTCTGAAAGGCGACAAGGCCAATTTAAGAGACAAGATCATCATACCGAATGGAGGGATATCATATAGCAGTAATGGTCATCACGTTCGCGTCACTATAGACAAACATTCATCAACGAAAACACATGTCTATGAGATTGACCGGCAGCTGGGGAGGATTCTTGATAATGGTACACTGACGAGCAAGTTGGTTCTTGCATATATTCATGGCTTAACATCGTTTTGCCTACCTGATCCGCTCACTGGATCAACTGGAACCAATGCTGCCTTGACAATATTGAGATCCGCCGCCGTCCGGTCGTTTCCAACTGCCAGCCAAGCAGACATACGACTTCTCGTTAAGATCGCAAAACTCGCTCCCGGACGAGAATATTACCCAAATCATCTTAAGGTAATGGAGACTGTGCATTGGTCATCGGAACTCGGGTTTCTAGCCCAGCATAGCGAATATTACGAGAGTGTCGAATCTCTCTTCGGTCACTTCAGAAGGTCGAACTTGTTCCATTCTAAGAATCCTGTGGAGATTCCATCTCTTCACGCTCTCGATAAGGCTCTCCTTCAACGTGAAAAGCTTCGGTCATCGGTTGTTCGAGTCTGGGATTTCGGAGCGCAACATTACACCCAGAGCCATGACAGTGTTTACTCAGCGCGTGATCGTTCACAAAACTCAAACGAGGCTTTAAGGGCTCTTTCTCTCTCTGATATGGTTTTCCAAGGTAAACCCAACCCGCAATTTCCCATGAATGGAGATATCGGAAATCATATTTGGAAGCTCCTGTCCAACAATTGCGAATATCTACGACCTGGTCCATGTTCCTCTGGTATCTTTCGGTACGATGCCTCTTTTCTAAGCGCCGCGTCTAAAGGAATTATTGCCCAGCAATTTCTGTTCATATTGCAAGCTTTCAAAACTTCACGAACCCAACCTGATAAATATCGGATCATGATGTGGCTGGCTAGTTTGGCGTTCCCACAGGATTCGGATATAACGACATTCCAAGTCTTGGCCTGTTTTTATATTTGTCCCGAAATGAACGCCATCGAAATCCCGGACGCCCAATGCTTTCCTTTGATAGGCGGGCTTCGACTGAAGGAAACCGACATAAAGGAGGCCTTAGATGAGGGGCGTAAGCGTATAAAACATACGCCATATGCGACTCTTCAGCGATATCAGGATGAATCGAATTCGAAATACCAGCGTCGAAAATCAGAGGAGCTCAAAAAGAGAGCTAATAGCATAATCAGCGGTTTTACAATGGAGCTTATGGGCCAATGGCCGTGTGCGAGCCCACAAGCTTTCTCCCGTGCGGAATGGGAGGTGTGCATTGATGTTGACAAGGTTATGCCATCCGTAAAGGGACTCTTTCAAGATTGTTATGACAATCACCGGCTACACCACTACCTCAAACGGCTTAGCAAGACTATTCCCCGTGACTCATCCCCATTATATGCACCTGTCTACATGCCCTCACCACCAATAGCAACACAAAAGTCTGGCCGTTCAGAAAAGGCCGATTGGCACATTCGGGGATTCATTACTACCAATACCGTTTTTTCCGGCCCAGCTCCACTACATATCATCGTAACCAGGCCAGACAAGCTCAATGTCAGATTCACACCCGGAAGAAAAAGAGACATATCACTACTTCCCGACTTGCTCGCACGGCTCGATCAAATTTCTGATTCGCCATTCGACGCAACCTACATGGAAAATCTGAGAGACAGTTTGCTAGCCTTATCCGGGATGGCTTACGGGCAAGAGATAGAATCAGGGCCAGATCTATACAACCTCTTTCTTCGACGAAGAAATGAATTGGAGCGAACCGTGCGTGAAGTATACTCAGCCATATTAGACGCGTCCACCAATCCAATACGCGAGAAATTATACGCGCGGACCGGGAAGGGCAACCGAGGTTCGCCCCTCTTGCAGCATTTCCAGCAACTATGCCCAATCTTCTTTTTGCGACATCTTTCTCGGAAGGGATGGACTAATATCTCGGATGACTGGAAGAAGTGTATTGTGCATTATGGGGTGATGCTTACCCAGCTCCAGCGAGCCAATCGGCTTCTAGACGCTAGGAAGAATTCCGCGTCGCTGATGAAGGAACTAAACAATCCTGGGCACGAAAATTGGGATCCTTACGAATACCCAGAGTCTCTTCTGTTAGAGCTTGAGAATGACATTCTGATACGAGGCGCCCAAGAGCAAATCGCTGCTCAAATGAGAAATCCACGTTCCGGTAACAATGCGGTTATGCAACTCAATATGGGCGAAGGAAAGTCATCTGTCATTGTTCCAATCGTGGCGGCTTCTCTAGCCGATACTACTCAACTAGTCAGAGTGATTATAGCAAGGCCACAGTCAAAGCAGATGCTCCAGATGTTGGTCGCTAAGCTCGGGGGCTTGTTGGACAGGCAAATTTATCATCTGCCGTTTTCCCGAGCTGTCAAGATTGATGATGGTGGCTCAAAAGCCATTGTTGCCTTGCTTAAAGAATGCATGGAATCCGGTGGCATCTTGCTTACGCAACCAGAGAACATTCTATCCCTCATGCTGATGGGCATCGAGTCGCGCATCTCCGGAAACTCGAAAACTAATGAGACATTAGTCAAGACTCTCGGCTTTTTAGATGCCAATTCCCGTGACATTGTCGACGAAAGCGACGAAAACTTTAGCGTTAAATTCGAATTATTATATACAATGGGTTTACAACAACCTATTTCATATAGTCCGGGGCGCTGGATCTGTGTTCAAGATGTTCTGGAAATTTTCAGAAAGATAGCCCCTGAAATCCAACGCGAATTGCCGTCGTCTATCGAAATCTACCAGCAACCGATCGGAGGGTTTCCACGTATCCGCATTCTACGGGCAGATGCGCACAGTCGTATTCTCGTACGAATCGCGGAGGAGATATGCTCTAAAGGGTTGAAAGGGTTCCCAATTGTGCGACAGCGAAAAGAGTTTCGTCAAGCTGTTTTCAGGTACATCACTGAAGTACAACCGTCTACTGTTGATATCGATATAGTGGAAGATGACAACACCGAGGGATTCTGGGTCAAGTGGCATGACGCCTTGCTTTTGCTACGAGGCCTGTTGGCCGGGGGCATTTTAAGCTTCTGTTTCGGGCAGAAACGGTGGAGGGTCGATTACGGGCTCGATGCTAGCAGGAGACCAGCGACTAACCTCGCATTGCCTTTCCGAGCTAAAGATAATCCAACACCACGCTCTGAATTCAGTCATCCTGAAGTCGTTATCGTCCTAACGCAATTAAGTTATTACTACGGTGGTCTTAGCAACGGAGAACTGGAATCGGCCTTGAAACATCTGTTGAATTCGGACCAACCTGATGTGGAATTTCAGCTCTGGGTTCGGGAGGCTACAAGCCTGTCCGGCGAGTTCAAGCAAGCCAGTGGAATCAACCTAGCCGATCGATCAACATGTGAGGAAAATATATTCCCGCATTTACGGTTTTCAAAAGGGGCAATCGACTACTTTCTCTCTAATTGCGTCTTCCCGAAAGAGATGAGAGAGTTTCCATATAAACTATCGGCTTCAGGCTGGGACATCGGCAAGATCAAGACACACCCGACTACTGGTTTTAGTGGGACAAACGACTCGCGTGCCGTTCTTCCCCTTAGTGTTGAGCAACTTGACCTGGCTGAACAAAAGCATACGAATGCCCTAGTGCTAGAGTACTTACTCCAACCCGAAAATTCAGTTGCACTGATGCCTTCTCGGGCAGGGCAGAAAGTATCAGACGCAGAAACGCTCCTCGGCATGGTCGTTGGAATGCATCCACCTGTGAGAGTAATCCTCGATGTCGGCGCGCAGATATTAGAGCTTGATAACCTGGGAGTGGCAGAAAAGTGGCTTTCTAGCGTTCACGATTCAAAGGAAACTGAAGCGGTTGTATTCTTCGGTGCAAATGATGAATTGTCAGTCCTTGATCGCAAAGGGCGTATCGAGCCACTCCAAGTGTCCCCATATATCAACCAGCTCGACCACTGTTTAGTCTTCCTCGATGAGGCTCACACTCGAGGCACAGACTTAAAACTGCCGCGGCATTATCGCGCTGCTGTTACCTTGGGAGCTAATCTCACGAAGGATCGTTTAGTTCAGGGTATAGTTCCCGTATATTTACTTTGCGAAGACCTAGCTGACGTTGAAATAGCATGCATGCGAATGAGGCTACTTGGGCAAGGCCAGTCCGTCATTTTCTGCGTCCCGGAGGAGATATCGTCTCGGATTCAGGAACGTTTACCAAATATCCGATCAGTGGGAAAACCAGCCATTTCTGTATCGGATATCCTTGCGTGGGCAATTACAGAGACTTGGAACGATACCAAACGGAACATTCCGCTTTGGGCAGCTCAAGGCCGTAGGCACGAGAGACACAAAGACCTCTGGGCCCAATGCCATGCTGCGGGAGATGCCTTGACGGATGAACTTGCAGACCAGTTCCTCGAGGATGAAGCTCAATCTCTGGAAGACCGATACCGCCCCCTTCAGGCCAAACATGATTTCTGCCAATCGGACGATGCCATTTCACGCCGCTGTCAACAGTTTAATAATATCCAGTTGGCGGCTGCTGTTCTCCAGGAAGAACAAGAGAGGGAACTTGCCCCTGAGATTGAACAGGAGCGACAAGATGAGAGGCCACCATTAGTTGAGCCCCTAGACCACAACATTCACAAAGAAATTCTCGGCTTCGTAAAAACCGGAAACACAGTTAAGCGGCCTCGAGGATACATGGATGCTTTTATGTCGCTACGGAAGACGAGTGCATCGTCGCTCTTCGACGTCTCTGAGTTTCGCTCTAGTTTACTCGTATCAGTNGACTTTGCGCGAGCAGTCAAAGCCAACAAATCAGATAAATTAGACGGGTACCAGCGCCCAGTACAATGGGTAATCACAGCTTCCCNGAACCCCCCGCGGCCCCGTCGAGCACATGATGATCATCAGCCCCTACGAAGCAGATATGCTTGCTCGCAAGATCCAAAGGTCGAAGCACGCTGCGCTCCATATATATGCTCCTTGCTCCAACTCGGCATATCGCTCTCTCGATAAACTAGACCTGTTCACAATGCCCAAGGCTTTGAAGGATCGGGAGATCCCTCGTCGGCTCATAACCGCGCTGAATCTTTTCTCCGGCCAGCTATATATAAGCTCGTACGCGGGGTACGTTGAGACTTGCAGGTTCCTTGGTCTTTCCTGGAAACCCACTAGAGACGGGGAGATCATAGAAGCCGATGGTTTCATACGCCGAGACCGTGCTGGTCGCGTAGGGGGTGAATATGGTCTTAGCGCTAGTCCCGTAGAGTTCTTCAAAGTCTTCCTCTCAAAGATTCGGCGTAATTGTGAGGCTATCGACAAGACTCATATGGGTCGGGTCCTGGATAATCAACTGCTCTCCCCCGAAGATTTTGAGCAGGCCCTTAACTAACTGGATCAAGTGTTTGGGAATGCTATATTTGTTTTTTTCTTGGGTAGTTGGTTAGAGAATACTAGAATGATACGAATAGAATAGACATCTCAGGATAGAAAATGTTGAGAATAAAACGGTGATAAGCAAGGCCAGTGATGACTCCACGCCCAAGCCAAATGAACAGAGCTAACCGTGAAATTAAAGGCATAGCATGTGCAATACTATTTTGCGGTCTTTAGCCCTGAGTTCCATCTGAAAAGTAAATATGAATGATTATATTCTCCATGAAGTATAAATGGCTCGAGACATTATTGGCAATCTAGACCCGAACCTATGAACACTCACTTCACAGGGCACATTAGCTAGGAGATGACATTTACACATCTTTCTTCAACTATTCATGATTACATAACAGCATAAGAAAAAGAAGAACCAAACACACGTATATACTAAATGGAATAAAACGTTGACAAAAAGATAGCCTCATTTTAATCCCCCGTATTTAATTAGACTTTGAGCGCACACTTCAAGCGGTGTCGGCGTTTAAATCTTCGAAAAATAGGGCTGCATACCACCAAAGCCCATGAGGGGTAGTATGCCGGCAGATAAGAAGACGGACTCTTATAGGTAGTAGTATGCGCATTAGCCAAGAGATCATGTCAATAGTTCCTGCATCTCGCGGAGATAGTATCTCAGCTTGTGCATCTATTCCCTTTCGCGGTATCTTATTGACTGACTGCCCCTCTTTCTCAGCCTGGTTGACATCAATTCCCAGTACCCCGCCCTGTTTAGGCTCTCGCTCCAAGGGTAATGGGACCCAATGGGGCGGATCAGAGAGGCAAGGAGTCGCTTATATATAGAGACCACGTACACAGGAAGATTGTATAGAACCTAGAAAGTAGGGTCCAGCACTTTNATTATCAACTTCGCACTTTTTAAAAAAAAAAAAATTGGCTTAGGGTCCGATAATGTCTCCTAATCACGAGGCTGGTTGTCCAGTATTTGTGCACACATTCGGGGAATCACGGCAGCCGAAAACTTCGGAGCATGCTCTAGAAACATTCGTCCAGGGATACTCAGAAGAAAAAGGCGAGGGCTTCAGATTTAGGTGGTTCCATGTACCTTTGAATGATACGGAACGAGCAAAAGTTAGTATTGTTTGATTTCCGTAATCAACCACGATGACTGACCTTTGATGCAACATCAGGAATGCTTACTTGCAGTCCAACCTACCAATACCGAGCGGGATGAGCAGGCTTGGGATTGGAAACTACGTCCAGCGCTTTCATCTATTCAGCCGCCGTCCCACGCGATTCACATGGAGCCATCTTGTGATCATTCAGAGCCTCAAACTCCTAAGAAATGGCCATTGTCTACACTTTATGTTAGTCTACTTATCCCGCTTCAAGAACACACATGCTCACCAGTAAACTAGCTTCCATTCATGGTTTATGATACGTATTCAAATTACAAGGGACAGCGAACACACTACTACCCACATAATTATGAGACAAATAATCCAAGGGAACCACAAAACCGACTTCACCCTCGACGAACCTTAGATCAGTTCTTCTATCCATCTATATACAATACGGCAGATAGAGATGCTGATCAAACGTTGTCCAAATGGACAGGAAATGATCTTGATCGGGATGGTAGAAGACGTGCGGAAGATGATAGCCTCCTTATCTTGATTGATCAACTTTGGTGTTGGGTTTTAGACGATTGTAAGTAAAGTCTCTAGCCCCTATTCCTAGCATCGGTGATTCCATAGCTCAATTAGTTGCCCAATTTAGATACGATCATATCATTTTTCCCATCTAATCGCCCTGAACCCGGCTCTGAACTGGAGAGCTACAAGTTCCGGGATCTATACATGAGCATCAGAAGTAGCATGGATAGCTGCGACTCAGTCTGGGATCTATATGCTCTTCTATTCAAAGAAGCGTCAACTTACCTTCTTGCTTCAGAGAACAGGAGAAGTGTAGATCTTCTAGAGACGTACAGATGGGTGAATAATAAGAAAGTAATTTTTCCCTCTTCAAAACCTCCGGTTCTCGAGTGGCCTCTAACATGTCATTGTTAGGCTGCTAATCAGATCGAATGTTTCCAAAGGTTCCAAAGCTCAGAATTATACCAAGCCCGCTCTTCGGATGATCAGGATGAGTTAAACCTTTTCCTCGAAGTCGCAGATATTATTGACGAACTCAAAATGATACGACATCTCGTGCAGCAGCAAAGAGCCGTTCTGAACGCTCTGATTGGGGTGTTGAGGAGTTGGCACGTCGATGCCAATGCGCCTAAGGAATACGGCGGCCAAGTGCAATTTTTTAATAACAGACTAAGTGGAGGCTCAGCCGTTAAGATCGAAGTGTTTTCAAGCCGCAATGATCTTGAATTCCTCGAAAACACAAAGCTCTCGGCTTCTAGGGTAGCTGGTGTCGCTAAGAGCTATGTCATTTATACCGAGGAAACACTAATGCGTCTCGCCATTAATCTTGAGGCAATACAAAATGATGCGGAGTACACGCAGAAGCTAGTACGTTCCCCTTTAGCATAATCAAGACTATGACAGAGTTTGTCACTAATACTATTGGCGTTTATAGCTTCTCGGCCTACTAGACCTCAAGCAAAAGACCGCAAGCTTGGCTGAGGCTCGATCAACAACTAAACAGGGAGGAGCAATTATGCTATTTACAATTGTTACCGTTATCTTCGTAAGTGGAAAAGAATCTTGGGGCCAGGCTATTTAGGTCTAAGTTACTGATATGACACTATTACATAAAGCTTCCACTATCGTTTTTTACTTCCTTCTTCGGCCAGAACGTTTCCGAGATTACTGGGGACGATCAAAACCCTACCACTTGGGAGCTCTGGAAACTTGCAAGTACGATCTTCGAAAACCCTCTCTCTTTAAGCCAAGCTAATTATATCACCAATAACTAGCCCCAATCAGCATCGTAATCATTTTCGTAGCCCTAAGTATTGCGTTTTATATCACCAACCCGACAAGTCGACTATGGTGTTGGAGGCGCCGACGCTGGCGCCCTATTAAAGACATTGGGCATATAGTATAGGCTCTTAGGCTGGGTAAGCTTCTTCTGAAATCTTATCGAGTGACCACATAACTAAGTAAATATATATAGGTCCGCGGTCCCCATAGAGAGGGTCTAGGAATCAATTGGTCTTCCATTGAGTGTTAGATCATACTTCTATGTATCCGTAGACTGGTCGATTTATTCGGTTTAAGGCACCCATTCTTGGTATACGGCTATTGGTGAAGTTAGTGCCTAGTATTATATAGGTACCTAAGCACACAGTACCTAGTTCCCGTCCACTCTATGGTTAGGATTTTAAGTGCATGGTCTACGCTAAGGAATTAACTTCCTATGAAGATTTAAGCGAGAGCGGAAGCCCATTCATAGTAGTTCGGATTACAAGCCTGTATCTTAAGTCGATATTAGGGAGCAAAAAGGAGCGACGCATCTGGAGCGTGTATGGATACCTGCATACTGATAAGTCTCTATAGCGCCAGGCAAGCTATCACTAAAATAGAAAGCTTTTACCGCTGTTAGTACGCGCTGCCATTTTAATTTAAGTATTCCGTAGCAAGCTTTGCTTTGTTAACTGTCTGCTTTCGGCTGTTTGCTTACTTACTTATTTTTCGTTATAGCGGCCATTAGCAACTACGTCTACTATTGCAGTACGCAAGCTACATAGTTAATTACAGTGTAAATATGTTATAGTTGATGCTTTAAATAAACTTTAACTAATTAGCTTATTGTAAAGTCTATATAGGCCAATAAAAAAGCCGTCTACTTTTATAGAGTTTTAAGGTTCACCGTTAAAACTTCTCAAGCTTCACTTTCCTTTACACTTAATTATCGTTGCTAATACGCGTTCGGGAAAGGTAAAGCTTTCCAATAATACATTGTGGATTATAGATTATTCATATAGCGGGACTTACCCCTCCATCATGAGACTGCCTATCTGCATTGCGGGGCACTGGATCGCCGCCGAAAGTTAAAGTTACTGAGCGCACACGTCAAAACGTTTACCATGTCGTAGGCTAGAAGCATAATTCTGATCTAAGATGTTAGACAACCCGTCCCTCATCTACGAGGGCCCAGCCACACCCTGGCTTGACAAGCGGCCTGCTCCGCTGATCCTCCTACACGATGGTGGCGGCACCACTTTCAGCTACCATTGCCTGTATCCGATCGGGCGCACTCTCTACGGTATCCAGAATGCCCGGCTGGACGAGGGCGGGTACTGGGAGAGCGGCATCTCCGGCATGGCGAGCCACTATATCGAGCTTATTGAGAAAGTCCTGCCCGAAGGAGGGGATATCTTGTTAGGGGGTTAGTCAGTCATTCCGCTCCTCTCAATTTGGGACTCGGGAGGGGTCGTGAAAGCGGCTATCGCCCTATATATGAATCCCAACTAATGACAATTGCAGGCTGGTCCCTAGGAGGACTCCTATCTCTGGAAGTGGCCTGGCAGCTAGCAAACCGGCCAGCCGAGTCAACACGCCCCAGGTTCAAAGTCCTTGGTATGGTATTCATCGATAGCATCTATATCAAACAGTTGGCCAAGTTACGGGACATGCCGGACGCGAATGCACAGCCCATCGTCAAATCGCCCGAGGAACTCAAGGCGATGCCCCTGCGTGAAAAGGTCGACCTCAACATGACGCACGCCCGGATGATGATTGCTCGGTGG
>JAPUUL010001207.1:0-10940 GCA_029590625.1 Lasiodiplodia mahajangana | reverse complement strand
GGCGTCATTTTGACCTTGTGTATCTATTTATTGGCTAGACGATGTCTATGTTCCAAGATGAATAGCCGAATAATTACAGGTAAGAACCGTATTGGCAATGCTGTTGTTCCTGAGGACGCACTTCTGAATGTGAAAGTGTCTGTTTAGGTGAAGCGGAATGAAGTAATCGGTAATGCTGTTCAGCGCACACGAACTCGAGGGTAAAGCTTAAGTATTTCTATCGGGCTCGACTATCCGGTTGCAGCACGTGAAACGGGTATGCTTAATGGATACGCGTTTTAAGGTTTGAATCAGGCTGTAAGGTTGATGTATGTGGTATAAGTGGAAGGAGAAGGCTCGGGACGAGGAATATGGGACGACGTCGTACGACTTCTATTTATTTGTTTGGGGAGATGAGAGATGCAAGCCTCAATCTGTATCTCGGGATGTCACATGAGATAAAAGAAGATAAAAGCGGTTAGGCAAGACTGGGGGATAGAAAGAAACAAGAGAAAGAGGGAAGGCAGCACGAAGTGTCTCTTTGTTATAGGTGTCTGTGTAGCCATTAGATAGGTAAGTACCTACGTAGGGTGTAAGCTGGTGACATACCTAAGCCCAGGCTGTGACATAAGTGGCCTACATACATACCTCTTAGGTTAGTCCATGTGGTTAGATGCTATGTATGGTCTGGTCAGAGTCTGGTCTTGGATACTGTAGTCGACGAACTGCGAGTCAAGGGTCGGTAGGTACTCCCTGCTTCTCGTGCCTCAGGAATCCCTGTGACCAAACTACCAACTAACCGTCCCGAAAGGGAAATAGGAAGACAGCGGGGACCTGTGTTAAATTGGCTGCAAGGACGCTTAGACCCGATAAAATTGACAGGCTTGGCCTTAATATAATGGATATACTAGCATATTTTAAAAATTTTAATCCCTNTCNTTTTTNTTTTTTTTTTTCGATATCCTTGCCCCAATGCCTACCTAAGTAGACTAGTTGTCATAGCATCCAATGTTATGGATCCGATAGGATGACGGCATGGGCCCGTGCCATTTCCTGTCAGAGCTCTTTGTGTGCGACTCCAACAAGACTGCCTACCTAATGAATGGGCACTGTGGATAGTGCGATCCCCCCGCCATACCATTGTGTTACGCATCTAGGTAGATACAACATCGGGGTATAGATCATTGGGCATCCAGCTACGATGTTATTGTGTATTACCGCCCGGAGCGATAGGTGGGTGGGTAAGGGATGACGAATCCCGAGTAGGGAGGTAACACAGCATCGTAACATAGGCTGTGCCTCTGCTTTAGACTACAACATAGAGGCGTATTTATTTACCTCGTCTGCCGTATGCCGTGAGGTGTAGCATGTCCCCGTCTGCGATTACATCTTCTTAGACTCTGAAGATCGCCGCTACATCGCCGGACTCCTTACCATGTCTACCAGGATGACTACCTGGCATCCGGCCAGAGACGCGTTTGCAGCGGAGTTTCTATTCGGAAACACATATTGGGTGCTTGCGATGTGCTTGGATTGGTAAGTTCCGGATATACAGGGAGTCGATGCAGCAGCCTAGTGAACCTAGAGTTCCAGCCCGCGCATTCATGTTCACAGCGAAGTCGGGCTTATTGAGTTTCAGGTCGCCTCCAAGCCGGAACCGCCCCGGATATCTAGCTTAGGTATACCTAAGCGAGACAAGAGTTCATCGATGCGGCCATGCCATTTCAGCAGTGGATGGTAGGCAATTAATTGTATGGTATGCCTACGGTACAATAGGCCAGCAGTGGTCATTTCATGCGGCACCGCGATAGTCGACGCAACCACCACCACAACACAACAGATGACAACAACTAATTACAGCAGACAAAACGAACGACAGGATTTGGAGAAAATTCCCATTCTACGCCCCACGTCAGCCCCACGTCACACGGCAGTCTGCAACGGCGGAGTATCTATGCAGACAATTGGGGCCGGTGTAGTCTGAAATAGGGCAGATTCTGCGCGGGATGTCACCCTCGAGTCAGATGGGCTCTGTGTGGTCTGTTTGGAGATACTAGCACTTTATGCCTAGGCTGCTTACAAGTAGTATGCGAGCCGAGTGCGAGTGCCCGCCAAGACACGACGACATCGTTATGTAAGACTGTTTGTTGGGTGTTTGGTTTGGTTGGCTTAGTCGTGACAGTACATACAGTACCTAGCTAAGCCATGAGAGGCTGCTCTGGATCCTGGGACTAGACTCCTCTATGGAGGGCCATACGCACATTATCCGCAGTACGATTTCTNACCTCNTACTTTTTTTTTAAGAACCCTTATTTTAAAGTTAAGTATATATTATTATATGAAGTAATAAATCAATTAGATTTATATATATATTATTATATAAAGCAATAAATTAATTGTTTATTAAGTTTTAGTTTTATTAAAATAATTATATAATTAATTATTAACTTAAAATATTATATAAAAGTTTTAAAAAATATTAAAACAAGCTTAATTAAATAAAAATAAAATATATATATAATAATACAATATTAATAAGCAAAATATTAAATAAAACTTATAGATTAATAGTAAGCAAAATTAGTTGTTTTAAAAGTAAAAAAAATAGTTTAGAATAATTATAAGTAAAAATGTTTTAATTTAATAAGTAAAATTTAAAAATATACTTGCAATATAATTAAATAGCTATTGTAGAGCAGATAGTGTTTTGACACAAATAGCACTGCGGGCCACCGTAATTAGCGCCAACAAATGAGATCTGGGTGTGGTGTTGATATTTGTGCTGTACAGCAGGTTGCTAACTAGGTACCTAAAGGACCTAAGTATGGCGCACAACTACATATACCTTAAGCTACATGATAGGTGGAGGCACCTAGGCTTGCTGGGACTGGGTACTTTAGTTCCTTCGTATAGGTACTGTACGCATGGACCGAGAAACGCAAGCCGAATCCTCTATCTAGGCAGTACTTAATGTAACCAGATCCCTATACCACCTCATGTACGTAATGCCCATACCACTTGCCCACTGTATGTAGGTAGGCAGTCTAGTCGATCCAAGATGGATAGTATACCCAGTCTAGTCCAAATAGCATCCCTTATTAGCTAGGTACGGACCTCACCGGAATGAGCATTTGAAAACCGCAAGGGCAATACGGATAGAACAATCTATTAGAACGGGCGATCGTTCTATCAGTGTCTTAAAATCGACTAACGTTACTACCACGCGACAATGTCCCCTGTACGGTGCTGTATTAGGCATCGTCACCACAGCTCAGCAGGGCTGGACCTGGGGAAAGGCCAGTTCGAAGCTGTCTTTGGTTGCGCTTGTTTTGGGATTTCGCGCTAAAATAGTAACCGTCATATAGTTGATGATTCCAGCAACTGTGCACTAGTGTAGCGTAGCGTGCAGGACGGTACAGGGCAACACCTGGGGGATTAAGCCAGCAAGCCCCAGCACATTACTTGCTTTACAGGGCAGTTGTCTCTTGGCGCACAGGCTGTCCAGGCTGGCTAATAAGCCTGACTTGCAGGTCTCGCTCAGCGCCGTAATTACCACAGTGCCCACCCTGTTTATCTAATGCCGTGCTGGGTACCTGTGGTTTTGCTAGGTATCTAAGGTACCTACCCAAGGTTACTTAATGTATGTATGTAGGTACCTGCAACCCTGCACTATTGCATGCCCTCTGCAGTGCATCTTGGATGTGCTTGGCCATCTTGCTCCGTGTGAGAGCAACAAGGGAACGCCAATAATCCCGGACCGCGGCGTGGTTTCTAATTCATCAAACGTCCAATCCGCGTCTAGCAACAGCTTATTTTTTTTAATTGTTTATTCCAACGAGCCCATATTACTGCTCATTACCTGCAACAATTAGGACTAGCACTAGCAGTATCCGAGTAATTTTTTTTTAAACAATACCAATACAGAGTTATGTACACTGTCTACCTGCCCAGGTATGTAATGCGCGTGGGTACAGCTACAAGCATTATTGTAGCAGGAAAATGAAAATGGATTGTTTGTTCTGTTGCTTTACACAGTAGTTGCAGCTCCTGAGACCGACCAACCCGGGGACTGGAAAAAAAAATAATCGAAACTTCGTATCTTGTACCTTCCTTTTCTCTTGTCTCGAGGACAACAAACTTAACCAATTTTCATACTTCTCAGTCCTTCTGGAATGGTTCAACTGTTTGCCTGTGTCTGGTAGTGACTTCACCTGCCAACCTACATGGCTTGCAGCACACCTTACCTCCCACCTCCTTCCTACCCATCTACTCCTGCCTAGGTACCAGCTGCAGACGGACAGTTCTACCTAGACCACCTAACCTATGCGCATTACCTACCAAGAAATCTATGGGTTCCTCTCTTGACTTCCTTCACTAATCCCATCCACTACCTAGGTATATACCCAGTGTAGACAGGTGGTGCACGCAGATATACTACTGGTTTCTTCTCGACCGAGACGTCGCCGATACAGCTCTACATCCACCCGTCTGTCCGGCCTCCATCCCCACTCTTGTCGCCGTCCTGCCCCATGTTGTTGATGTTGTTCATGCTGTCACCGTAACGTTTCGATTCTTGCACGGGTGGTTGTGTCTATTCAGTTACTAGAGCATCTGCCTATCTGGTTTATTCATTCACTACGACCCTCCACCTTATCTTCACTTCTAATCCACACACGATATCAGACATTCACATACACATATACGTACATACACGACTAGGCTTGACTCCCACACGCCAGGCCGCCTGATCCACGACCACATACAACAAGCACACAAAATACACGCCAAACCATCCCTACCGTGCCCACGCATCCCGAACCCAGAACCCGGAAACCCGGAAAGACAAACGAGCCGTTTGGGAATCTTGACACCACCGATTTAGACGGGATTGCAGATCAGATTTCCGGGCATTCCTCAACACCCACTTCTCTCACGCCCAAGATTGCAATGTCTTGATGAGCAATGGGCCATGAACACGCAAAAGAGAAGCTCTTCTTTTTCTTTTCGCCTCTCTATTGAAGGCTCTTCCTTCCTCTCCTGAGCCACGGTTGCTGGCTTTCGAGATGCAGTCTGTCCCTAGTGTAAGTTGGATCTTGATGCTGAATTCGTCCCTGCTTTGTTCCTGTTTCCATACCACCGCAATGTAGTTAGTTGGTGGGCCCTCGACACCAACACCGGCTTGCGAAGTCGAATCTGTGTTACTGTACCCACCCAGAATCCCAAAGCCAGTTTCCTGCCTGCACATGCGCTGGGACACACAATAGCGGCATTCCCCCAAATCAACCTCTTTCACAGGTAAAAGAAGGAAATGAGGGTGCAGTCATGAAGTTGTACTATTGATTTTTCTAGTTTGACGCCTCTTTTCTCCGGTTGGCGCCTCGCTGGTGTCATATCCATTTACTAACGTTACGGCCCTACGATAGCTTATTGGGGCTGGTACTGCGGTCGCTGCGGCAGCAACAGGCTTAGTCTTCGGCCAGCTTGCTGAGGGTCAACAACAATACACTCCCCACAGCACGCCGGGTTCGATCAGGCGAAAACTCGTGCCCGACCACAATTTCTCGAATCCTCACTCGTTCTCCCGACCCGGCACAAGTTCTGCAGCATCGACAGCACCATCTCGAGCCCAAGATCAGGCAGGCGTGTTACCCCTGCGTCAGTCTACGGTCTCCGTCAGTACCACTTCGCCCCAAGCACGAATTGTCCGACGAGCGTCTCATGCGCAGATAACACCTACAAAACCGCCTGCATCCCGTCATTCACAGGTCAAACAGAGTGAGTTTGGCCTGGCGGCTCCAATTGCTGAGGATTCTCACGACTCTGTGTCATCGAGCGGCTCGTGGATACGAAGATTGTCCATCCGCCCACTATCCCAACACGGGAGTCTGAGGTCAAGCATCGGGCCAGATTCGCCTTCCATATTTTCTTTTGGTTCGGCAGCACCGATATTACCTGGATCGAAAGAGGCACTCTCTCAGCTCCCACCAAACAAGTTGGTGAAGCGTGCGCCGGGAGCGAATACGCTGGAGGCAGGTTTCCCTAGGAGAAGAGGATCGAGGGCCCAGATGACTTTACGACGGCCAGCAACAAGTCACCAGAGATCTGCCACCTTGCAACACCAGTTGGATGCCGAGGACTTACCACCTCTGCCCAAATTCTCCTTCGACCAGCCCAATCGGCCCCGGGCCAAGACAGTGGGAACTCACCAGCAGAAGCCTGTTCCAGGCGGGGTTGGGAACGAGCGCTCTAGGTGGAAGTCATTCTGGCATGGAAGAGTTTCTCATATAGCCACAAAAGCAACCCCGTTACGAGGGGCCGATACTAATACTCAGCCTTCGGGAAGGCGAATCCGCCTCGATGATCAACACCAACAAATTTACCTCATAACCCCTAATAAACTCATGATGAACGGGTCCCTAGAAGGATCTAACGGGTTTCTCTATGAGTCTAATTCCCCATCTCATACTAATGCCAAGAATAGCCCTCAGGCCTCCGAAAAGGAGCCGGATTCGACTGAAGTGACGCCTTCGAAACAGGCTAAGCGGTCAAGCTCGATGCAATTCAGCTCACCTACAAGTTGGATATCAAGAACAGGCAGTCTCAGGCGTCGTAAGAGAGGAAACGAGACAAATGGAAGCAAACGGCATATGCCGGCGCTGATTGTAGACGACGAGGATCAAACGCAAAGTGGCAAGAGCATAAACCCCGAGAAATGTCTGAAACGACCTGAAGAAGTGAGTCAAGCCGAGGCCGATCTTGCTGCTATATTTCGCCCTCCAGAATCGAACCGTGGTCCTACATCCCCACTACCTCCTCTGTCACCACTTTCAAGCTTTCATCTCGACGGAAATCGTCTTGGTTCTTCATCTTCGGCATCGCCAGATCGACCTAACGAGGCTATACTCAGTCCCTTGGTATCGCCCAGGGTTAACTCGCACGGCTCTCATACCCGGACACTGGAACGTGCATCTACCGTTGGTAGCTCTGAGTATCATCATGGCTTTACCTCGGGTGATGATGACGACACTGACTTTAAAACCGACACGCCATTTGACTCTTTTAGAACCGTGGCCTCTGATCGTAAGCGTGCTCTTGACAGCCCTTTGGAATCGATGTTCGATGATTCTCCCCCTAGCACCGCAGGTAATAATAACAAGCCCAAACGTCTTTCCATCCAAGAAATTCTAGGACCATCGTTTGATGGTGGTAACAAAATCATGGAAGAGGATGAGAGTGCTTCTACTCCGGTACGAGGGACTTATGAAGAATTTGAGGCACGCTTCCGTGCTGCGAGCATTGAAGGCGACGATAAATTCGTCCAAGGTTCCCTATCTCCAAACTTCCCTATTGACAGAGACTACAGTCGGCTGTCCTTAGACGACGATGACGACTTGGGGTGGGCAAGGACCGACGAAACGGAATTCTACAATCACCTTTCGCCGCCTAGTTCAATGAATTCTCGACGGGGTAGCCCCAAATTTCGAACGACACTGAGCAAGATCAGTGGCAACGCAAAGGCCGACGTGCATTTTGATGCTCCCAGTGAACGACCCCGAAGCACTGTTTTCGATTGGACCGAGCCGCCCGTCCACGACAGGCGTGAGAAAAACGGTGTCGTCCACCGCCCCAAGCCGTTCACGGAAAACAAGAGCTTGATCTAAGGGGTGGGCGGTCAGCTAGCCGGAAGAGCTTTGTAGCTGCCCACGTTCGAAGTCAGAGTGTCCCAGTAGTCCCAGATCCGACAGAAACAGCAAAATCAGTCCCCAAGTTCGGGACCTGGGGTTTAGGTCAGAAGAATGTTAGTGAGGATTGGGACGATGATTTCGAATTTGAGGAAGAGACAGGCTCGACCATGGGTTCGATGGGAAACTCGAATGAGAACGCATTCTCAATGCTGGTCCCCGCATCGATCCAAGCAACGCAACCGACAGTGAAGGCCCACTCCGGTCAGATTCGGGAACTGTCTCTTTTAGTCAATGATTTGAAACGATTATGTCGCCTAGGCCGAGAGATGAGTATGTTGGTTGGCCCATCTGCGAAGTTATGGCATGAAGCAGAAGGTATTATAGCGCTAGCTTCTCCAGATGAGGACACGGACACAGCAGACGCAGAAACAGGCGGCGGCTTTGACTCCAGTCCTATCGATGAACGATTTATCGAAAAGGGATTCGATGGCGCTTCTCTGGAGATTAGAGAGGGCCCGCGGCACCGAAACCGACATTCTCCCCGTCGCCGATCCGTCTTCTCTCCGGAGGATGATATTTTTGGGACATGGGACCATGCAGATCAAGAGGTTGTTGCTGAGCGGCCCAGAACCCCCGAGAACCCTGTCAGAGAACCTCGCTCGACAAGCGTTGCGAGGTCCGTTATGGAGTCCATGCGCAAACACCATACAACATTTGATATGAATGCCGATGACAATGATGACGACGATACCAATGAGCATCCTAACAGGAAAATGAATTTTGACACAAATAGTCTTAAGGAATTGGTCAAGCGTGCAGGAGACCTACGAGATAGCCTATCGGAGTTAGTTCGCCGAGAAGATCACATCACGCAAAGCCCTACACGAACTCCTAAACACACAAGACCAGATGGCAGTCCAGCATTCACACGCGTCTTCGATGAGCCGACATCGAGCCCTACACGGCGTGTATCCCATAATCATAACAAGCCAGCTCTCAGCAACACATCTGTCAGTACGTCGCCCTCTAATGGAATTAGTCGACGTATGCAGATGATGATTGTTAGCTGAACTGGCTCATGCGTAACGATATACCGCGTCCTCATCCCCCATCCATCATCACGACATACGGAATAGTTCCTATGGGGACTGTGTATATGTAAAGATATCTGTTTCATTTGCATAGCGCCGGGTTGGTTTCAAGCTTTCCGAGTGCTTCCAACGCGAACCGAGAAGCACGTTCTTCTGTCTAGATAATCTTAGAGACCGCATGACACTACGAGCATACGAGAAATGTTGAAGAAAAGTGCGGAATGGTAATGAGATGCCACTGTCACCTTTAGCCTTTCGTGGTCTTTTTTTTTCTTGTTCCTTTTTTCGCCTTCGACAGACTGGATATCTCACAATGCTCACGGCAAGGGATTTTTCAGAAAAGTCACACCGACGGCTGTATTTTCTTCCACCGTTGTTTTTTTCTACTAGTGTCATGTCAACAGGTTTCGGGGAATCAAATGTTCATTCATCATCCGGTTGGTCTCAGGGCATCAGACGGGGCATTAAAAACAAAAGAGACCACAGACAGCCTATAGAATCACGCAAAATAATGAACACGAATTAATGACTCTTAACACTAGTTCAACTTGCATCGTTACCGTGCACTTGAAACCATCTACGAAATGAGAAAAATCTCCGTGCAAGTTCCCATTTTTAGCTCGTTTCGAGGAACTGGTTCGTGTGTAGGCCGGTAAATGAGGCGAAATACCACAGCTAAAGTTAGTAACCCAACATTCACTCATCACTATAGTTGAATCGACCATCTAAAGCTAGTAGGAACGGGGCAATGGGACTGGCATTGAAGAGTTCACTTCTTCTATTTTACTATTCCTAGGATTCGACAGTATCCACACGTGAAAACTTTACCGCCTCATAGATCTCATTCCATCCTAGGGCATTGTTGTTTCCCTCTGTTCAACCTACGAAGTCAGATTCCGGCCTCGTAGGTTTGCTTTCTACTTGATATTCGCGCGCATCTACCATCTCTACTCCCCTTCTATAGCTTACTAGAGCCTCGTCATTAAATTTATGGCTACCACACTGCCTCTACCATCATCACCTTTTATTACTTGGGTATAGTCTTAGGTAGCTTCGGATGGCTCTTCAGTTGGCTGTCAAAACAAATGGTATTGTCCGTACGAGCCACGATCTGGATTCGCAGAGTATCGAAATTAGGACTTGTGTGAAAGGCGACAAGCTCCTAGAGATTCAGTGTACGTACCTACATACTTGGATCACCGTCTACCTGGTCATCGGTACAAGCTCGGAATTAGAAACGTACGAGGGCGTTGCATAGATTTAAAAGCTCTATAAATTGGCCACAATTCGAGAAGGCGATATTCTCGTCATGGCCGACTGGCTCTATCGTAGGCAGAAGATATCACTAGTCGCTGTTCATTTATGTATCATTGAATACTATATATGACGAGTCAACATGATATCGGACATGTGGTAGGTAAATAGGTATACAGTTTGAAGAAAGCGAAAAGGGGTGGAATTGAAGATGGAGTTTTCACCAATCGGAAGCGTGAGCTTAAATTGCCAAGCTCTATGTTCTGGTATGTATGTAGAGATGGTTCTCTAAGAAAGGCATAGGTTATCTGGAAGCTAGTGATTGATCTGCAAGGGTCGCATCCTTTTTTATTGATGCGTTGTCTACCTATCTGCAATGGACGGTCGTGAGCTAGGTCTGCTGTCTGAGGTTCCATAGAATCATTTCATGATTACAGACGCAATAGGGATTCTAGTAGTGGTGCCTACTGCTAAAATAATTGCTGATATAGGTATCTCAAGCATCACGGGCAGTACCTAATGTATATATGTAGTTTAGGTAGTGACAAGGGTATGAGGGAGGGGGGGTCTGTACTGAGTGGTCAAATCGTCTTATTAGGTAAGGGTGAAGAGAGAAGAAGGAGGAAGATCTCCCAACCCCCTGCTATACTAGCCAGGTATTATACCAGGGTCCTTCTGTTTGCTAGTCTCCACTCTTATGATAAGCCACTCTTTTCTATCAGCCACTTTCTCCCGCCACAGTAGCTTAGGTAGCTACCTACTAGGTAGGTAGCAGGTGGCAGGTTATAGGATACCCAAAGTAAATGAGGAGACGAGGCAGGCAGTATAATTGTAGGTAGGTAGTCCAAAGAAAGCGGGGCAGATGTTTTTTGTCGGCAAGTGTCAACAGGGACCTGCTTTGTGCCTCGATCTGATTGGCGCACTGCGGGGG